>JAECUM010013699.1:0-69442 GCA_016617855.1 Megalonaias nervosa
AGCTAGACATGCACTTCATAGCTAGATAAATAGCTAGACATGCACTACATAGCTAGATAAATAGTTAGACATACACTTCTCAGCTAGATAAATAGCTAGACAGGCACTTCTCATTTAGATAAATAGCTAGACAGGCACTTCTCAGCTAGATAAATAGTTAGCCATGCACTTCTCAGCTTGATAAATAGCTAGACATACACTTCTCAGCTAGATAAATAGCTAGACATGCACCTCTCAGCTAGATAAATAGATAGACGGGCACATCTCAGCTACATAAATAGTTAGCCATGCACTTCTCAGCTAGATAAATAGCTAGACATACACTTCTCAGCTAGATAAATAGGTAGACATGCACTTCTCAGAGCAATCATTGTAACTACATTACAAAAGCGGGACTATGTTTGGACCTGATAAATTATACTTTATACACAGTGTTATGTTATACTCAAGGCTACGTTATATGTGAGATTACGTTATGCACAAGACAATGTTATACACAAGACTACATAATAACTACGGTGACTGTAAGAGATATCGGCAATCATATGTATTCTCAACTGAACGCTCTCATGCCGTTGTCCCTTACGGTACATTTTTACCAGAGTTGATTGTATGGTGTAATCAAACACACTGCTAAGCTGTCTCTCGATAGACATAAAATACCAATAATCACAATCGTAAATATTTAGGTGTGTCATATTCAGGAGGTATTCTACATTGTAATGCATAATTGTGTAAAGTGGTTTGTGTAACGTAGTTTTGTGTAACGTACAATTGTGTAGCGTACAACTGTGGCATTTTGAGGAAAAATGATAGTATTATTTTATGTATATTGCTGAATCTCAGGTTCAGAATGAAACAATAACATGAACAAATATTATACGAGAACTTGACAATTAATTGCTTGTGTGAAAATAAATTTGAAAATTCTCCTAAGTGCCGTATCCTGTTATTATTGAATATACAATTTATATTTAATGCTATTATAATTTATATTTAATGTTATTATATACTCCTTTTTTTCTCCGTTAACTTTACATTGTCAGAATCGTGCAATATTTTACTATGCTGAACACTTTGATATTGCACGTACGTGTACAACACGTGTGCCTAAAAATAATAGTGTATGAGGAACTACTTTGTAAACAAACCAGCGTGTAAGTGACCAGACATAAACAGTCTTCTTTAGCTGGTAATAAGAATGGCAAAAAATATACTTACATCTTTGCATCTTGAATTTCCTCAAAGTGTACTTTCTTTGTTCTGCAAATCCGAATTAATTGAGCTATGTCATGGGTTCTAAAACTTGATTACACATTTCGGAATTTTAGCGTAGTTTTGACTACATTTCCAACTGCAATAACATTCTCATCACAGCACTCAAAATGAAATGAACATGATATTGCCAAGCGTCTTTTTGATAATTATAATTGAAAGAGTTCATATGTTTCCCGCGTTATGAGTCCAAACATTCAAAGACAGAACAGAAACACACATGATACATGAATTTATTATGCACAACATCTACAGTCAAATGAAGTCATTTAATGCAGTTATCTTAACATTATTCATGTAAAAAGGTCATTTCCATAGCAACAAGCCTGAATAAATCTGTTTCACCAGAATTTAAAAAAAAAAAATCCAAATAGCTGCACCATCATTTTTCGGCAATCCAATTTGTTGTGGGTGGGGTGGTGCAGAGTTTTTAAAGACACCTTAAGTTGTTGGCGCGTTTCTTAATTTTGATGATATAATAAAACCGTCTTTATGTATTACAGGAGTGGACAAGAAACCAACGACTGAATCAGGAACAACAACATCGATCTCACCTGCCACCCCAAAACTTACTACAGGGACATTGTCATCTCTTTCTGTCATTACATTTTTGCATTCCCTTTACTCCTCCGTATCTTCAACACACCATACCAAAGTGGTGTTTGCTTCAGCGTTTGGAAGTACTACAACAATTCTAGCCAATAAACCATCCCTGTCTTCAACATCTGTACCTAGTTTTCAAACTGAAAAAATCGACATGTGTTCAGTTGAGAAACTAACAATCTATAAATCCATCACGGTACTGTCACCGAAGGATAACGACACGGGGATGTATCCAACAAGTATTATATGTGGGCTGACGATAACAAGTAAATCTTCTGTAAGGAAAAAAATATTTTTATGAGAAAACTTTCCATCTGTTTTATCCTTAGTACTGTCATTTTGTGGACACTTCGTTAGTATATGTTAGTTTATTTGTTTCTGTTAATCTCTGTTTCTAAAGCTAAAAGCAAGAAAATTTAAGAGCGATTAAATAGTCTTAAAATATTGAAGGCAATGAATATACATTATACAAAATACTGTATAGAAAGCTGAAGCAAATGTCACATTCTTCTCAAGCATCTGCTGAAATTCCTTCAAACTACGATTAATTGAAATTGAAACAGCGGTGCCTAGTATAATCTGTTGAAAAATGAAATACGTTCTACACATTTCTTGCCATTTTCTCTGATTATTATTGGAGTACATAGAAACACAAATCCATCTCGCTATTGACGCTTTTTGGTTTTAATTGTTACAATACAGCTTTCCTCGCCCTGAACATTGTATATTGTCTTTTACACATTTTGTACAGTTTGAACATTTGTTCCTTACAAAGTGAAACACTACTAAGATAAAGATTTCGTATTAACGAGACTTTTGTTACTGAATTCATAATGTTCTAATCGATACAGTGAGGCTTTTGTTACTAAATTCATAATGTTCTAATCCATACAGTGAGGCTTTTGGTACTGAATTCATAATGTTCTAATCGATACAGAGAGGCTTTTGTTACTGAACTCATAATGTTCTAATCGATACAATGAGGCTTTTGTTCCTAAATTCATAATGTTTTCTAATCGATACAGTGAGGCTTTTGTTACTGAATTCATAATGTTCTAATCGATACAATGAGGCTTTTGTTCCTAAATTCATAATGTTTTCTAATCGATACAGAGAGGCTCTTGTTCCTGAATTCATAATGTTCTATTCGACACAGAGAGGCTTTTGCGCCTGAATTCATAGTGTTCTAATCGATACAGTGAGGCTTCTGTTACTGAATTCATAATGTTCTAATCGATACAGTGAGGCTTTTGTTACTGAACTCATAATGTTCTAATCGATACAGAGAGGCTTTTGTTCCTGAATTCATAATGTTCTAATCGATACAGTGAGGCTTTTGTCACTGAATTCATAATGTTCTAATCGATACAGAGATGCTTTTGTTCCTGAATTCATAATGTTCTAATCGATACATTGAGGCTTTTGTTACTGAATTCATAATGTTCTGATCGATGTAGAGAGACTTTTGTTACTGAATTCATAATGTTCTAATCGATACAGAGAGGCTTTTGTTCCTGAATTCATAGTGTTCTAATCGATACAGTGAGGCTTTTGTTACTGAATTCATAATGTTCTAATCTATACAGTGAGGCTTTTGTTCCTGAATTTATCATTTTCTAATCGATACAGAGAGGCTTTTGTTCCTGGATTCATAATATTCAAATCGATATAGTGAGGCTTTTATTTTTGAATTCATGATGTTCTAATCTATACAATGAGATTTTTGTTCCTGAATTCGTAATGTTCTAATCGATACAGAGAGGCTTTTGTTACTGAATTCATAATGTTCTAATCGATAGAGTGAGGCTTTTGTTACTGAATTCGTAATGTTCTAATCGATCCAGCGAGGCTTTTGTTGCTTAATTCGTAATGTTCTAGTCGATACAATGAGGTTTTTGTTACTGAATTCATAATGTTCTAAGCTATTCAATGAGACGTTTGTTTCAGAATTCATGACGTTCTGATTGAAATAATGCCTACGTTACAAGACTTATCGAATGATTTCTTAAATATACTATATTAGGGTTTTTCCTTGAAATTTTTAATTTATTTCTAGGCATTACACTTAGAATTCGAGCAGTTTGATGTTGAGTATCAACAGCATTGTATGTGGGATTATTTGGAAATTTATGATGGCCCTTCAGCTGAATCACCTCTGAAGAGCAGATATTGTGGTTCGGATATTCCATCCCCTATTCAGACTAGCGGAAAAGAAGTCAGCTTTCGCTTCCAGTCCGATCATATCATTCCAAGAAGCGGATTTAAACTGAATGTTTCTTTGATTAATAATTCCCCAGGTAAGAAATTCTAGGGTACGTTGTTTATTTGTGTATTTAACATGGAAAGAAGAAAAACCCCACTCTTCATATATTTCCAGTGTTCGTATTTTCGTACGATTCATAAGTAATACTTTGGGAATACGAACACAGCTGTTTCTTTTGAGTCGGTTGGTTAGAGGCTGCTCGTGGACTATGTAATAAGGTAACAACACATGCTGCTCGTGGACTATGTAATAAAGTAACAACACATGCTGCTCGTGGACTATGTAATAAGGTAACAACACATGCTGCTCGTGGACTATGTAATAAGGTAACAACACATGCACATCATGATTTTGAAAATACAGCAACGATCTACAGAAACATTAAATGTGTGAAGGTGTTTGTTTGTGACATAGTATTCGTTTATTTGCCATAATCAAGCAAGACAATTTATTTCAATTTAATTAAAATATTCCTAATTTCAAATATTTTCAGTTTCAACATTAATAATAATAATAATAATAATAATAATAATAATAATAATAATAATAATAATAATAATGACGATGAGAATGATGATGAAAATATTAATAATAATAATATTAATAATAATAATAATGACGATGAGGATGATGATGAAAATAATAATAATAATAATAATAATAATAATAATAATAATAATAATTATTATTATTATTATTATTATTATTATTATTATTATTATTATTTCTAGGTCTGGATGAACAAACATCGGATTTCACGCAAACATACTTAGACACCTATTCACCTTTATTATCTGTGAGGTCACGTTCCACAACAGTGTCTTCCTCAAAACAACCAACAATAGCAGCAACTCCTGCACAGTTCTCAATGGAACCATTAACATCAGCAACTCCTTCACAAGTTTTAAAGAAACCATCAGATGTGTCAACAACAGCAACCAGTCAGTCAGATGAAATCAGCGCACCGTCACTAGAGTCCATAAATATTTGCTCGAGGGACGAAGTTTTTGTTACAGATAATACCACAGTAACATCTCCTAATTTTCCAAGTAACTATCCAGTAGACACCAAATGTGGTCTACACTTATCAACCGTAGCAGGGAAGGTACATACAAGATTTACTCGTACAATAAGCAAATTAAATTTAAACATTTCAGAATTTACTGAAATTCAAATTGCTTACATTGATAAACATGGAGCGTTTAATATATTAATACCCTTAATTTGTATTAAAATCGTATTTTTCTTTTCTAAAAAGACACTTTACGTGGATCTTATTAAATTAGCCAGTTACATTTAGTTTTTATTATTTTCTAAATAATATTTGCTGCCAAACTGTATACTCAAGTGCTTCCATTTAGGTTTTGGAGAATCTTTTCCAAAACAAGCACCAACACAGCTTTATGTATAATGTCTTTGCTTCTAAACTTATTTTTGCATCACTTGACGCTTATTTTCCAGAAGCTTGTCTCTGTTATTGATTCTTACTGTCAGACAAGTGTATCATGGCATATATATCTTTCAGGTATTGTCCATAGAATTCGTACATTTTGATTTGGAGTATCATGGACAGTGTTTGTGGGACCATTTATCTGTATATAACGGGAATTCTGAGTCTTCATCGTTGGTTGGCACATTTTGTGGTACCGATCTGCCATCTTCTGTAGTGTCTTCCACGAACAATGTTTTTGTGAAATTTGTTTCTGATTCATTTACGCCAAACTCCGGATTTCAATGTACCATATATGTGGATGACTCTATTAATTCAACAACACGTGTTCCAAAAACAGAATCATCTATTCAACCGGATTCCACAATATTGAGTGGTCAGACGTCTGTGAAAGTTGAACAAATTATGACAACAAAAATAATATTTTCAACTGAGAAGTTTAGTCCATATGAATCAAGCATAACACCAAATCTGTCAAACAATTCCAATAAAATGAATACTAGTGTGCCGTTTTCAGGAAGTACAAAGATAATAGGGGAAGAGATAAGACATGCGACAACAAAAGAATTTGTATGGGCATCAATTGATGTAAATCCAAATAAACATAGTTCTACTGATGCTCTAACTCCAAATAACCAGAGTTCTACTGAAGCTGTAACTCCAAATAACCAAGGTTCTAGTGAAGCTGTGACTCCAAATAACCAAGGTTCTACTAAATTTGTAATTCCAGATAATCAGAGTTCTACTGAAGCCTTAACTCCAAATTACCAAGATTCTACTGTAGCCGTAACTCCAAATAACCAGAGTTCTACTGAATCTGTAACTACAAATAACCAGAGTTCTACTGATACTTATAAACATACAACAACACCAGTCACAAATTCAACACAGACAACAATTGGTATATCGGACACACAATTGACAACACCAAGTCTTGGTTTTGGATTGCCCCAGGCCTGTAGCGGTGAGGGCATGAACATCAGGGATTCTTCTGGAATTATCGAATCTCCAGGATTGCAAAGTAACAAGAAATACCCGCACTCTGTGAACTGTACATGGATCATATTAGGCCTAACCGGAAATGTAAGTGCATTTTATACATTTATTTCTTGACGAAATTTCATTTTTTTCCCCTAAGGAATTTTAGGTAAGTATTTAATACTTTATTTTCACTCAGAATCATCAACGCGATTATATCACATACAGATGGATTCATATATGACAGACAAATGACTAGATACTCAACTGATGTCGACCTCACATTACTAGATACCCAAGTGATGTCAACCTTAAATGAGTAGATACTCAACTGATGTCGACCTCACATTACTAGATACCCAAGTGATGTCGACCTTAAATGACTAGATACTCAACTGATGTCGACCTCACATAACTAGATACCCAAGTGATGTCGACCTTAAATGACTAGATACTCAACTGATGTCGACCTCACATTACTAGATACCCAAGTGATGTCGATCTCACATTGCTAGATACCCAAGTGATGTCGACCTTAAATGACTAGATACTCAACTGATGTCGACGTCACATAACTAGATACCCAAGTGATGTCGACCTCACATTACTAGATACCCAAGTGATGTCGACCTTAAATGACTAGATACTCAACTGATGTCGACCTCACGTAACTAGATACCCAAGTGATGTCGACTTAAATGACTAGATACTCAACTGATGTCGACCTCACATAACTAGATACCCAAGTGATGTCGACCTTAAATGACTAGATACCCAAATGATGTCTACTTCAAATGACTAGATATCCAACAGATGTCGACTTCAAATGACTAGATACACAAATGATGTCGACTTCAAACTTTTCTTTTCTTTTCTTTTCCAGATCACTGGTATACATAACATTTAATATCGTAAAACCAGAACTTGGTAGGGGGCGAGCGGGCTGGCGGGGGGAGGGTCTTTAAATGTTTGCGACTTTTTGACTGCATAGCTGTACTTTCATATTTCCGATTTCAACTTTTGCGGCTTATCTGGTTTTATTTGCAATTTTCCAGGAGTAAGAAATTCTTTGTCTAGACTTTAATATAAGAAATACTTTTAGGTGATATTTAAACGGGCATATTTAAACAGTATGTTTGTGGTTTTTCAAAGTGATCACGATACAAGTAGTCATTAAAGTCTGTAGTGTGTTCAAACAGATAGGATCATTAAAGTGCGTAGCTATGTTCAAACAGATAGGATCATTAAAGTGCGTAGCTATGTTCAAACAGTTAGGATCATTAAAGTGCGTAGCTATGTTCAAACAGTTAGGATCATTAAAGTGCTTAGCTATGTTCAATCAGTTAGGATCATTAAAGTGTTTAGCATGTTCAGTCAGTTAGGATCATTAAAGTGCGTAGCTATGTTCAAACAGTTAGGATCATTAAAGTGCGAAGCTATGTTCAAACAGTTAGGATTATTAAAGTGCTTAGCTATGTTCAATCAGTTAGGATCATAAAGTGTGTAGCATGTTCAATCAGTTAAAATCATTAAAATGTTTAGCTTTGTCTAAACAGTTAAACTAGCCATCCACTGTCATCGGATCTAGCACCATTGGAAATAATGGTTGCCAAAAATGTACTCATGGTCTTTTGGAAATTAAAATGTTTATTGTCGCATTTTAATTGCAAAAATAAGTGACAATTTCTGCCACAAATGCCCGTTATGGGTTCTTTATATCTGTGTTAATCATCACCAGTAGTAGATGTTGCATACGTAGATTGCATATTTTTGCGACGGTTTTATTTCTACCGCGTCGCCACATAGAAAAAGGCAGGAGATATACATGTGATTTTGTGTGCATACCGCTCGGAAACATATTGCTGCTTTGATATATCAAGTTCACAACATTACGTTATTTGCAGAAGATATAGGTAAATTTTGTTTGATGTTATTTGCAGACGATATAGGTAAATCTGTTTTGATAATGTTTGCAGAAATATAGGTTAATTTTGTTTGATGTTATTTTGCAGAAGATATAAGTAACTTTTGTTTGGTGTTATTTGCAGAAAATATAGGTAAATTTTGTTTGATGTTATTTGCAGAAAATATATGTACATTGTGTTTTATGATTCTGGAGAGGATATCGGTGTATTTTGTTGGTCTTATTTGCAGAGGATATCGGTGCATTTTGAAGCCTTTGAACTGGAGGAGAGTAACAACTGTAGCAAGGACAGTATTACTGTATACAAGAATACAATTCAAGACTCCAACTTACTAGGTCGCTACTGTGGACTTTTAGAATCATTTGAGATATACACAATGGAGGGAAAACTTCTCATCCACTTCACTGCTGATGAGGACGGATCAGAACGCGGGTTTATGGCTACATACACGGTAGAAACACCACCTGTTAAAAGTATGTATTTGTCTTTGTTTTAATAATTTTGAATTATATGTCTGTATAGTTCTTATTTATGCCGAATCCAAAAGACAACGTTACAGTCCATTCAATTTCTATTTATGCTCAGGAACGTAATTCTTGGAACATGTAATCATTCTGGTGATTTTTTTTATACAACTGAACTCACCGTGAAGGTTAACATTTTATTTTTTAAAACAAAAAATATATTCCAATATTGTAGGTTCTGTGTGTTCTCAATTAAAGGTCAGATTGACAAATTTTCTTGTCCAGAATGTAACCTTGAAAATCAATACTTTCGTAATGTGCAAAAGTCTTAGCATGGATTCTATATATGGATTCTATATACTTCAAATGTATCAGTTGCAGACTGCCCAGTATGGCAAAGAGCTTGCAATGAAGGAACATGTATATCTGAAGAATGGTTCTGTGATTCCATAGAAGACTGTGCAGGGGGTGAAGATGAAGCAAACTGCGGTAATAATTTGTTTATGAACATATTAAATTTCCCAAACCAACCATATGCCACATTTGTCAAACTATTGGAAGCATTTGCATTGTTATATTTAAATCTTACTAATCCATTGGAGTTATTGTTTATCAACTGCAACAAAAATCGATGAAGGTGGAGGGCGATGTGATTCCTGTTTTCATATTAATTTACTTATCTGTTTATATTTAAATTACTTTTACACAAGCAGTGGAATGAATTCATAATAAGGCTAATAGGCAACACATTGCAAAATATTATTTTAATATGCAATGCTTTGCAATATATTACTTCAGTATGCAATAATTTGCAACATATTAATTCAGTATGCAATGTTTTGCAATATATTATTTCAGTATGCAATACTTTGCAGTATATTATCTCAGTATGCAATTCTTTCAACACATTATTTTGATATGCAATACTTTGCAAAATATAATTTCAGTATTCAATACTTTGCAAAATATAATTTCAAGATGCAATTCTTTGCAACATACTATTTCAGTATGCAGTTCTTTGCAACATATAGCCCTAACATTTCTGCTGAATTGTTATACAGATTGGAAAGTAATAATATACTAATAGGTTTTATGTAACTTCTTCGTTTATCAGCTATTTGCTCGGACACACAGTTCCAGTGCGATTATAATAGATGTATAGCGGCAAACCAAAGATGTAATGGGATACACGATTGTCAGGACAAGAAGGACGAAGATTTTTGTGGTAAACCTTTAGTTTAATGCCTAATTCTAGCTTGTGAGAATTCAAGATAATTTGCCTTATTACATGAAGCCCGAGATTTGGGGATGTAGAATATGTCTCGTGCTTTGTCCCTCGAGTCATACAAAGTAGTTGTTAAATCTTATCTTGCACCCACACGATCCAAGTAGATAACGCGTATACTGCCATGATAAAATAGACTTTTAACACTCAATGGACATGATGCTCCCCGTATACTGCCAGAATAAAATAGACTATTTACGCTCAATGAACATGATGCCTCCCGTATACTTCCAGAACAAAACAGGCTATTTACACTCTACGGATATGACATTATTAACATGCGATATTTAGCATTATCACATAGTAGGTATGGTTTTCCTATAGTATGTGCAGTTTCATATTTTTTATATTACCACACGTTAAAATATCACTTTATGTGATTCTGATTGGTCCAAATAAGCCCATCAAATTATTGTGCAGTATCCTCTTTACTGATTGGCTGGGATCGTGGGAAAACGTTTTTAACCCCGCCTTCTGGAATGTTTTGTTTTGAATGAACATTTTTGGCCGCCAGTTTTTAACTCGACTCGCGAAAGGAAATTGAGGAAAAATTATCTTGGCTGTCTGAATATGGATACGTTACCCGCACAGGGGTTTGTTGTGTCATGTATAACAATATCATCATAAGAAAAATGGCGTAAAACTACAAGACAAGAACAACAATAAGTAAAACTAAGGGTATTGCTTATTTGATAGCGGGTGGCGGGGTGGGGGGAGTGGGGCAGTATATCTGTGACATAGATACAGAATCCACCGTATATACAAGCATGGTTTAAATGTTAACTTACAGAAGTAATAAACTCACCTCTGTTCACAGAAGAATCTGGACATAAATGGATCTTCTAACTGACAGAACTTTATCCAACCACAGCATCTTTACGCAGTATATATGGGATGCAAATCCGACTCAAAAAGAAATTTGTTCACGTCTTCTGTACGGTCTGTTGTTCCAGATCAAATACTGCAAATATCCAGTCACAAATGCATTGCAGTAAATGTGGGAATTTTTGCATCCAGTAATCCTATTTTACATGAAAATCGCAACAATGTAATGTTTAGTTCTAAAAGTGACATTTTAGGGTAAACATGTACTCTAGGCCTACTGTGTACCGTATCAAACAATGTGGCATCACATCGCATTGACCATTCTGTTTTGAAAAATGATTTTGTCGTTATAAAATGTTCTGTTTATTCGGATGGAAGCTTTTTCTTTGATTTATAGTTTGTAAAAAAGTGCAATCTAGTTTTAATAGTTCAACTTTGTTTGGGACTATATTTTATGCACAACAAATGAAAGGTGCACCATCTGTCAGAATGAACGAAATTATTCGTTCCTCTTTCTATCTAATTAATTTCCACTGAAATAAAAACTATGTGATAAAAAATCTCAAATGGGTAATGATTTAATATTAAATTTATGAAACTCGTTGAATAATGTCCAGCTTTTGCTCGCCAAGGCTCGCAAAAGCTGGACATTATTCAACTCGTTTCATAAATTCAATATTAAATCATTACCCATTTGAGATCCTCTATACCATTCATATACTTCTTCAATCTGTATTTCTTCGAGTCCTACCGATTTACATAATGCTCACTGAAATTCCTACCTTTGTATTCTCGACACTTTTGGTTGCATTTGTCACCTTTGAAATCTCGTTCGTTCCGACATTTTCATCATTTGCTTGGGTTTTTTAAATGGTACTTTCCTTCGTCCATAAATAGATTTCAAACTTAGGTTTTGGTCTATGATGCAACTTGTTCATGATAAGGGAGATGAGATTATAATACTGGTAAATTCCTCTCAATTTCAACCATATGCATCTTTAACACCTCTATGTTTCGTTATGGATCAAGTAATGCCTATTGGATGGAAAATGTGGAAGTTATTAAGGGCTCAATTTTGGATATGTTATATAGAAAAGTCTTTCAACTTGTTACGCTAGGTCGGGCTAGTTCTTGCCCGGTAACCTGAGTATGTAAAGAACCACATGTTGCTGGCAGTAGAACTGGTTAGGTGTCCATTGGAATCTCATTTAAGCGATACTTGATTGACGGATACCACAGTCATTTGAGGGTTCATTTAGTCCTTTCTTTCATACGATCGTAAACATGGATTAATTGCAAATATCATATTCATACCGCTCGTGATGGCACATAAATGTTTCTTTGCACGTGATTCTCATTTGTATCTCATTTTATTGAAAATATATAGCGATATATCATCCTTTACATGAACTTCAAGAACAGACATTCTTTGAAACACTGCACATGACATTCTCATTTTAATTTCATCGTCTCGGATTAAAACTATATTGGTGTATTGAAATTAAATGTTTGTAGTGGCTTTTAGTAATACTTATTTCGCTTGGATCGTTCTTTTAAGAACCGTTTAATTAATGATGACAGCTTCAGAAATCTTTCCAAATCTTCTCTTTTGTTGAGGAAATATAGGAAATAATTATGTTACTGGTGATATTAGACTGAATTTAAAAAAAGAGTAATTAATAATTCATGTCCTTTATTTTAAACTGTCCTTGTACAGACAAAATATATCGATGGTTTCGAATCTTTAGGTTGAAATATTCTCCATCTCTTAATACTATCACGCACATCATACACTTGGTGATTGTTTTTAATCATGCAAAAGTCACACATTATGTAAATGTTTCCATATATCTTTACAAGTATAATGCAAATAAATTTACTACAATACCAGTGTTATCTTTATATTCTTCATTTGTTAGTATTGTTGATATAACTTGGTAACCTTTGATGAATGATATTATTTTTGGATATCACAGTCAGCATTACAAATGGCAATGGCAGCCTTAGAATCATGTACAAGAACAAGTGGTACCCGGTATGTGGAGTTGGCTGGACCACTGCCCTCGGACATGCGCTCTGCAAAATGGCCGAATACAGGTCTATCTATCTGTCTATATATCTATCTATCTACGTACCTATCTGTCTACGTCTCCCTGCCTGTCAGAGTGTCAGTCAGTTATTCAGTCAATAAATTAATAAAAAAAATTCCCACTAACATTTGTCCATTAAATTATAATCGGATAGATTTTATGTTAGATATGTAATTGATCCAGGTAGAACCAGAATAAAGTCTATCTTGCCAATATATGAAGGGTAGTTCTTAGTGCTTTAGGATTCAAGGTAAGGTTAAACTCATAAGCTTTCATTGCGAACTCATGGTTATCATTAATCCAAATACTGTTATATGAACTAGGACTATATCAGTTTGAGACTTTTCACTTTCAACTAAGTCACAATGATAATCTTCACCTTGTCATTGTAAAAGTTTTCATATACGCCATCTGGACCTGTCAGCTGAGTCATGGTACTTAGTCAGGTTATGGAGTTGACTGCAGTGCTTAGAATGTGATTTGTGAGATTTACCCGTGTCGAAACGCATCTGAATTCCATATTGGGCTTTTTGTCATGGACGTAAAAAGTTGATCAACAATATCAAGAGAATTATGAAAAGATTTATGCGGATTTAGTTATCCATTTAAATTAGCGTTCCTTTGGCTTCTTTGAAGGTCCAACACCTTTCATGTTCTATTGACTTCAACATGACCCATAACCATCAGTTCTATTGATTTCAACATGACCCATAAGAATCAATTTGTAATAATAACGTATATTTTTATTTATACTGGGGCTATTTCAATACATTTCCTTGTGTACAATATTAAAATATTAAGAATTTTATATTTACGATAAAAGGTGGAGATTTATTATATGCCGTCAGTCATTTGTTATAATCTACTGAACTATCGTTTGAAACGTAACCCATGTAAATTGAAAATGAACTTGTTTGAAGTATACATTCGAGAACGCATGTGGTCGCATTTAATGTCTATTTCCAATACTTTCAAAAGAGTTTCACATCTTTGTTAATGTTTATTGCCTTTCAACACAACTTAGAAAGGTCCGACATTTTGACTCGAAGTAGTCTTAGGTACAAATATTTTTTTTTCCACTTCGATGCACGGACTGAATGACTAACTTGCTTCAGTTCATCATTCTGATATATCGATGTGATTTGGGTCATGTCCCGTGTTATATACTTTAATCAGCTGTCATAGCAGGATATGTGTAGGTCAACCTGTTCTTGCAATTTAATTAAGAGAGGTTCTATCGTTGTTTCATTGATGCAATGTAGTTCACAAAAGTAAACATATCGTTACATGCAAAAGATGCACATACCTTTGTGTGTGTGTGTGTGTGTGTGTGCGTGTGCGTGTGTGTGTGAGTTGGATTTTTAAAGTAACTTTAAAAATTTTTCAGTCATACTGCTTCGATGTCTGCAATGTGGCAGTTTATAGCGATGTCAAGCACCGGTTCATCATGCCGCAGACATGTAGCATCATGTCCCACCCAGTCACATTATCCTGATACCAGGCCGACCAGTCCTAACACTAACCTCTTGATGCTCAGCGCCTAGCGAGGCAGCTGTTAGTACCATTTTTATAAATTTTTGGTATGGCTCGACCATTAGGTCACCGGAGCGGTCTGCACATACATTTAAGGTGGCCAAGAAACATGTTTTCTACTAATTTATTTGCTTAAAGTATTTCAACCAAAACGTTAATGGAAAAATGGAGATCTTGGAAAACTTCTTTCGGTATTCATTATTTCAGTATCTCCTTCCAATTTCAGGGAGATGGCCCGTGTTTCTTTCCTCCCACTGAAAGTCAATACGACGATGATAATGATTAATAGCGTATCTAATACCCATCAGAACATCGAAATAAGGTAACAACTGAATTGCTTTTTTTTTTTTTTTGTTTTTTTTGTTTGTTTAATGCCTAATTCCCACCAGAACATCGAAATAAGGCAATAACTGAATAGCATTGTTTTTATGTTTAATGCCTGCAACATATGTCAAAGTTACCACAATTTCTGTTTCTAATAATGTCATTTATAACAAGGGTGGACCATAATTCCTTTCCAAATTTCTATGTTATTAATAAAATAGAATAAAAACATGTATACTCCATCTGGGTGTCTCTATCATTAGTAACATGGAATAAAAACATGTATACTCCATCTGGGTGTCTCTATGATTAGTAAATTGGAATAACTGGGTGTCTCTATGATTAGTAAAATGGAATAAAAACATGTATACTCCGTCTGGGTGTCTCTGTGATTAGTAAAATAGAATAAAAACATGTATATTCCGTCTGGGTGTCTCTATGATTAGTAAAATAGAATAAAAACATGTATACTCCATCTGTGTGTCTCTATGATTAGTAAAATAGAATAAAAACACGTATACTCCAGCTTGGTGTCTCTATGATTAGTAAAATAGAATAAAAGCTTGCATGCTCCAGCTGGGTGACTCTATTATCAGTGCAATAATGAAGAATGTTCACACTCCATCTGGTAGTCTATATTATTAATAAAATAGATGAAGAACGTATATACTCCATCTGGGCGTCTTTATTATCAGTACATTTGATGAAGAACATATATATTCTATTTATGTGTCTATGTCATCCGTATGCACATACTCCATTTGGATGTCTAATGAAAGTTACATGACACTTCCAAAATGATTATATATATATTTCTGTTTGACCCCTCTTATCAGTTTTCCATTGATGATTTTACGACTCTATGGTCATAAACTAAGCAAAAGAACGAAACAATAACATCTAGTGTTGTAACATTTAACAAACAATTCAATTATCAAAGTTATAAATGAAATACGTGAGAGGAACTTACAGTATTATGAAGTGAACCCAAACTAATCCTTACAAAGGTCTTTAAAAGTCCTAAATGAATGGAAAGTTCCTTATAAATTTCATAACGGAAATGTACTGGTCCTCCAAGAACACTGACGTTGTCAAGATGGCGTTGTCCAGAATTCCTTTGTATAACACAATGTAACACAATTTTTGTTCCTGGGTAGTAAGTGTTATTTCGTAATTGCTTATGCCTAAAAAGTATAGAAAATGGCTATTATTCCCCACAAACTTTGCTTTTGTGACCAGGACAGTAATATTTTGAAATTTACCTATTTCCAATGAGAAAACGGGCGAATTTGTGTCTTTTCGTTCACACAAAGTCAGAACAAAGCAACATATGAATCAAAATTAACATGTATTTATACTAAAGTAATACAAAAATGACCACAAAAGATTTAGAAGTGAGTAGTTTTTCGAGATTTACAATTATACTGTAAATCACTTTCACAAATCAGCCCCTCAAATGTAGTCTCCCGTCATGATCTCGTTATACTCTTCTTAATATTTACTAGAGGCATTCAAAGTCCAGTATATCCTGGTGGAAGCGCTCGCCTTGCTCCTCCGAGTGCGCTGCCATGTTCTCCTTGAATTTATCAAGATGAGCATCCAGGATATGGACTTTGAGGAGCCCATTGTGCCGTAGTTCTTCACCAGAGTCTCCACATGGTTTTCGGCCTTGTGATTGCCTAGGAAGCCCCGAACCACTGCTACAAAGCTTTTCCACGCCGCTTTCTCCTTACTAGTGAGCTTCTTAGGGAATTCATTGCACTCCAGGATCTTCTTTATATGTGATCCGACGAAGACACCGGTTTTGACCTTTACCTCAGACATAGGGAAGAAGTCTTGAAGGTACTTAAAGGCTGCCGACTCTTTATCTAGATCTTTGACAAATTGTTTCCTAAGGCCCAACTGTGATGTGCAGTGGTGGCATCAGCACCTTCCGGGGGTCCACCAGTGGCTCCCACTTGACGTTGTTCCTTCCCACAGAGAACTCGGTCCGCTGTGGCCAGTCCCGCCTGTGGTAGTGCGCCTTGGTGTCCCTGCTGTCCCAAAGGTAAAGATAGCAGGGAAACTTGGTAAAATCGCCTTGGAGACCCATCAGAAATGTCACCATTTTGAAGTCTCCGATGACCTCACAGCCGTACTCATCATACTTCAAGGCGTCCAGCAAGATCTCGATGCTGTTGTAATCCTCTTTGAGGTGCACCGAGTGAGCCAGGGGAATAGACGGGTACTTGTTGCCATTATGGAGCAGCACGACTTTGAGGCTCCTGGATGAGCTGTCAGTGAAGAGGCACCTCTCATTCTGGTTACAGGCAATTCCGATTGCCTCTAACAGACTGGTCACATTGTGGCAGCCAATCTTGACGGGTGAAGAAGCTGGAAAAGCTTGGTGACGCTTCCTCTGATCTGCGACTTGCACATTTTCATCCAACAAGTTCCACTGCTTGAGCCTAGACGTCAAAAGCTCGGCACTGGACTTGGTGAGACCAAGATCTCTGAGCAAGTCGTTGGGGTCCTTTTGGTTGGGGTAGCATGGGTTTCTCTCCTCAGCTCCACCTCTGAAATTGTTATCTGGATCTACAACGTCTTCCTCGATCTCTGACTTGCTGCTCTCTTTCAAAGACGGCTGTTCTCTCTCCGGAGGAGTGGGTATGGGGAGCTCAGGGCAGTGTGTCACCGGGGCGATGGATGAATGAAGGTCCGGATACGTGATAGCAGGTGCATTCTTGCCAGTCCGACGTTTGGTAGGGTCCACCATGCTGAAGTAGCATTTGCTTGAGTGGTCAGTGGGTTCCCGCCAAATTCCTGGGATAGCGAACTTCATGGCTCTCTTTTCCCCTCTGTACCATCCTACAAAAATATATTTATTTCACCCATGACTAATGTGTAGAGATTCTCGCAACATTTTTCATATATGATATATTTTTCAATAGCGTTGAAAATTGTAAAACATTTTAAAATTAAAAACTTTTACAATTGTAAAAATTTTAACAAATTTTGTAACATGAAATTCCGAGCAACAATTGTCTATCTTACCTTCCAGAATTTTTTTTGCAGTGCTCGCAGGTGAAATGAGGTGCACAGGGTTTGTCTTGATCCCCGACATGCATGCCGAAATATGCCTTGTAGGCCTCATACATCTTAGCAGATGCTTCCACGGAGTACTTTTTCGCTCTTTTCTTGATAAATTGGCCGCTGACATAGCAAAATGCGTCTGATTGCAGCCTCTTGATGCCATCTCAGAAAAATGCAGATATGTATCCACTTAGGCAGCTGGAACTAAACTGAACTGGTGGACTTAAGGACCCTGTATTTATACTACTATTTATATCACTAGAAAGTTCTAAAAGTTACTCCAAGTTTACTCAGCACTGAATCTATCTGGAATGTTCTCGAAAATAGGTAAATTTCAAACTATCACTATCCTGGTCACAAAAGCAAAGTTTGTGGGGAATAATAGCCATTCAGGCCCGGCCATAGGATGTACGGGGTCCAAGGCAGCATGCGGGGCCGAAGGCAGCAAGCGATGAGCGCGGGACCCCAAGCAAACAAACTGCATTGCGGAGAAGCGCCGGGCCCAAGGCGGCTGCCTCGTTCGCCTTACCCTAGGGCCGGGCCTGTAGCCATTTTCTATACTTTTGAGGCATAAGCAATTAGGAAATAACGCTTACTACCCAGGAACAAAAAGAATTTGTTACACGGTGTAATTTATAACAGTTCCAGAATAATATTATAGTTCAGATAATGATCACTTTCTATTTCCACTGAGACAGTCCAAACAAATGTCCCCCCCCCCCATAATATCTTAGTACAACATAAAACACGTCTGCAGACTTAAATCAAGAACACAAGAAATGTGAATGATTCCAAAATCGGAATGAAACTGGTTGCTCAGTTCTCCCTTTATATATACAGTCTATTGCGACTATATTTCGAAATAGACTCCACTGACGGATCTTACTACTCATTTTGCGTCAGACATGCCTATTCATGTGACCTTGTCCAACCAATGGGAAGCTACTGAATTCTTGCAGAAACGTTGAAACCCCATCAGCCAACGAGAAATTAAACCTTAGGCGCCATTAAGTCTTATTATTAAAATTATTATTATTAATTGTCAACACATACGTCAGCATCAATTAATAGATCCTATGTAATACTACACTCTTAAGATACTCAGGTCACGTATTCACAGTTTAACTAAAGATATTCTGTACGATTTACAGCCGAGAAAACAATTAGATAAAATCAACAAAAAATATATACAAATACATAACAATGAGTACAAAATTTACGATTAAATCTGCTTCAAAATGTTTAATTATCAACGGAATCATGGGACAATTTTACAAAATAGAACCTTTGCGAAACGATTATATAGGACATCTTTGCAAAACGGAATCATGGAATACCTTTACTGAACTATACATTTGTACTACACTGTTACCATGTTCTTATTTCGTGTATCATTACATTGTTCTTGTTTCAGAATACTACACTGATCTTATTTTGTGCATCATTACATTAGTATTGTGTCAGATAAATCATGAAAATAGCTTCCGAGTCATGCACACACACTCTCTCTCTCTCTCTCTCTCTCTCTCTCTCTCTCTCTCTCTCTCTCTCTCTCTCATAATAATAATATGCGGATGTATCGTGTAATACTGTTTGAATTATATGCGGTCTTTCCTCATACAGTGGTAAATGCCCGGATGCAGGAGAAGTCAATCTCATCTGCAAAGAAAGTGGTAAGGATCTGAAATAAATATGCCACAGAATCAAAATCTTAGCAATGTAAACGGAGGTTCGAATTTCTACTTTAGAAATAAATTATGTATGTTTTGTCTTTAAGACCGTACTTTCATCTCATTTTAGTCACCTTTATTCTGTGTTTGTTCGATTCTGAATTATTGGAAGAATACTCACCGTATATATAATTTGCATGTTTTGATCAGTTTAGCTATATCGTATTAGCATATCATATGGAAAATAACTGTCCTTTCAGACGAACAGGATCCGGCAACGGATCGCGTGTGTCAGGGATTGATTAAGACAAATGCATTAAGCTGACAATGAACAGTGCAAAACTAGTTTACAACTAGCATAAGCGCTCTCGACTCTAAATTAGCCCTTTTCAAATGCAAATACAAAACAGAGACAAAACAAAACAGAAACATAGAAATCGATGAGCCATATCGCCATGTACTTTTTATGTAAATTTACAGAAGTCTAGCTTCAGAACACTTCTCTTCCCCTGGCCACACATTCAGTGACGTAACACCTATTACAAATGCTCACAACCCCAAATGGAATTTCGAAACCAGGAAAGAAAAGGAATGTTACTGGATACGCGGTCTTAGAACATTGAAACTATGCGGTTTAAACAAAAAAGACTAGAAAAAGACAGCCACGCACAAATAAAATTAAGTAATTCATTCAGTTTGCTTATTAGGCTCCCAAAAACCTACCACTAAAACAAAGAAATATCGGGCATATTATTTACGGTTACGTAAATTTATACAAAAACAGATGGCGATATGGCTGATCGATTTCTAGGTCAATATAAATTATTTTTTTAGCATCAGCATAAAGTTGAAGCCAACTATTCGAAACTTCAAAACTTTCAAGCTTTTATTCCTGTGAAAATAGTCATGTAAAATTGTGAAATGTCGACGCTTTTGTGTTTTCTGTTTGCCCATATCAGGATTTTATTTTCCATGTTTCAGAGCAAAACTTCAGACACAATTGTACTTTGAAATTACCATTTTTTTCTACAAAAGGACAAATGGAGGTGATTTTTAAATGCAATATGTTGTCAAAATATTTTTCTTTATTTAATGTAAAACGGATTTTTCAGCTTTAGTATTGCATACAGCAACTTCTTATACTGACAAGGTCATGACCTTGAGATATTTTCCTTCATTTAATTGAGTCAGGCATCACCTTTGAAATTCGCCCTCATTTGATTTAAATTATTTACATTTATTTTAGGAAATATTTTATTTTGTGGCAAAGTTTCAATCTCTTTTCAAAAGTCGAAATATTACGTATTTTAAATTATGTATGGTTATTGTCAATGATGCTTATCAAAATTAAATTTCAGGTTGCGGAACCGTAAGTACAGGCACCAGGAAGGCGCGTGTTGTGGGTGGATACCGCTCCGCCCCTGGACAATGGCCATGGATTGTTGCAATACGTGCTGGCGAAAAGGTCACGTGCGGCGGAACATTGATATCGAATCAATGGGTTGCTACAGCTGGGCATTGTATGGCTTCGTACGTTGACTGCTTTCCTTCCTAATGTCCCTAATGAAATGCCTTTTTTTTTCACAGTGGAAACTGTGCAAAGCTGATATTAATCTGTCTACGTTTTCATTATCATGTCTTTGTGTTTGACAGTGGAAACCATGTAAGACTGATATTAATCTACGTTTTCATTATCATATCTTTCTGTTTCACAGTGGAAACCATGTGAGACTGATATTAATCTAGGTTTTCATTATCATGTCTTTTTGTCTGACAGTGTAAACCATGTGAAACTGATATTAATCTGTCTACGTTTTCATGTCAGTCATCAAGATGTCATTTCTAACTGAAACGAAGTTAATGTCTTGTGACAGACCTCCTTTCGAATTATGTCTTGTGACAGACTTTCTTCCGATTAATGTCTTGTGACAGGCTTCCTTTCGATTTATGTCTTGTGACAGGTTTCCTTTCGATTAATGTCTTGTGACAGGCTTCCTTTCGATTAATGTCTTATGACAGACGTCCTTTCGATTACTGCCCTGTGACAGACTTCCTTTCGAATTATGTCTTGTGTCATACTTCCTTTCCAATTATGTCTTGTGGCATGCTTCCTTTCGATGTATGTCTTGTGACATGCTTCCTTTCGATTTATTCCTTGTGACAGACTTCCTTTCGAATTATGTCTTGTGATAGGCTTCCTTTCGATTAATGTCTTGTGACAGACTTCCTTTCCAATTATGTCTTGTGACAGACGTCCTTTCGATTAATATCTTGTGACAGACTTCCTTTCAAATTATGCCTTCTGACAGACGTCCTTTTGATTAATGTCTTGTGACGGGCTTCCTTTCGATTAATATCTTCTGACAGACTTCCTTTCCTATTAAGTCTTGTGACAGACTTCCTTTCCAATTATGTCTTGTGACAGACGTCCTTTCGATTAATGTCTTGTGACATACTTCCTTTCGAATTATGTCTTGTGACAGACTTTGTTTTGATTCAGACCTTTAAATCAAATGCGGTGTATTCAGTACACAAACCCTTGCTATGTACGTGATAATTGAAAAAGCGTTAAAAATTTTAATTTGCATAAGAACTGATTTTTGCAATATAAATTATTCAAACAAATTTTGTTTTCGTAAAGAAAATGTTTTATTTCAGGACGTGTGTGTACAAGATGCAATTTAATTCGACATATAGAAGTTTTGCATGTTAGTTCTACCTTTTGATGGTTTGCGTAGACGAATGTTAGCACGAGTAGCTACAGCATCTGTGTTTATTTGCTTAATAGGTTACAAGACTCTACCCATCTTGCAAGTGTAATGGTTGGCACAAACGCTGTTATGACGGACGATAGTTACACAGTTGGTGTAACAGAGATAGTTATGCACCCTGATTATAAGTTTATATATAATGCTGATTTGGCATTACTCAGATTGCAGCGACCCTTGGTGATAAGTCATAATGTCCGTCCAGTATGCCTTCCCTGGGATAGACGACACTTCACAAACTCTACCCTGTGTTACATCGCTGGGTGGGGAATAACTGATATGAAAGGTTGGTATTATTTATATAGCTAACTTTCAAAAGTTGTAATAAAATGGTTGATCTATTATTTCCATATGTATAAAGTTGATGAAAGAAACCCGACTGGCATGTCATTCTGCTTGAAGCAAATCAAGAGGTTATGGTTTACAATATTTCGAATGAAGAGCATTAAACGGGATAAAAATAAAGAAAAATGTCTCCGAATATTAGCATCTGGAATAATGTTTGCTAACACGTAAAGAAGCATCCTCCATGAATGTCTTTAATAATAAACTAAACAAAGTATGGGCTGGCAATTCCTCTATATAAGACGCCATATCAACTAAACAAAGCATGACCCAGTTATCCCTCTAAATACATGGACATATTCTACGAATAAGCGACTGGTACAACGTGTTGATGAAAGTTATCAGACATTTGAAATGTCAGCTTTCAGATGTACCTAACGATTCTGCACATTAATACTGACATATGTCTATATTTTGTCAAAAAATATATGCACGTTGATATAGACATCTTATATATAAATACCCACATCTGTCTGTACGTCCAATCTGTCAAAAAAGAGGTCGCGTCGGTTCGAAACTCGCGGCGGCATTCGAAATTGTTTGTCATTGCTTTTGTATTTTTATGTTCAAAATTTCTTTTAATCTTGCTAATCCCGCTTTTTTTTTAAATTTATTTTTTATTTTTTTTTTAAATTTTATCTTGAAAATTTATCACTTTCGTCAGACGGGCAATAGCTAGTACCTCTATATTTTGTCCTCAAAGATTATGAGATGCAGCAAAAGTATCAAATGATCTTAAAATATTGAATCAGTTTGTCTTATATTAGTGATAGAAGATCTCAAATGGATAATGGTTTAATACTGAAATTATGAAACAGTTGAATAATGTCCAGCTTCTGCGAGCCTTGGCGAGCAAAAACCGGACATTATTCAACGAGTTTTGAGATTCTTTTTATCACATAGTGTTTATTTCAGTGGAAGTTATTTAGATGGAAAGAAGAACGAATAATTTAGTTCATTCTGACAGACGTTGCGCCTTTCATTTGTTGTGCGTAAAAAATAGTCCCAACCAAAGTTGAACGAGTATTAATGTTTAAAAGTAGATTATCCTTTCCTTACAAACTGTAAATCAAAGAACAAGCGTCATCCGAATAAACAGAACATTTTACACAGACAAAATTATTTTTCAGCACAGAATGTCCAATGTGTCTGATGTCGCATTGTTTGATGCACTACCCGTACAGTTGACGATCCATGTTTACATAACCTTAAGAGGGCACTTTCACAACTAAACATTACATTGATATTGCGATATTCATGTAAAAGAAGGTTTACTGGAGGTAGAAATTCCCATATTTACTGTAATGTATTTGTGACTGGATATTTGCAGTGTTAGATTTGGAACAGTAGACTACAGAATACGCAAACAAATGTCATTTTGGCTCTGAAATGCATCAAAATTCAGATATTTACCGAGTAAATATGCAGTGGTTGGACAAACTTCTATCAGTTTGGAGACCGGTTTATGTCCACATTCTTCTGTGAGCTGAGGTGAGTTTATTTACTTCTGTGAGTTAATATTTAAACCAAGCTTGTAAATAGGGTGGATTCCATGCTACAGATATACAGCCTCCCTCAACCCCAACCCCACACAAGCAATACCCATAGTTTTACTTGTTGTTATTGTCTTGTGGTTTTAGCCATTTTTCATGTTACGATATGTGTTACATGATATAACTCACCCCTGTGGGGGAAAATTAGCCTTATTGAAGCAGACGAGACTATTTCTCCCTAATTCCTTTTCCCTAGTCGATTCGAAAAATTGCGGCCAAAAATGTTCATTGAAAACAGATAATTCCATGAGGCGGGGTTTAAAACGTTTTCCCACGATTGCAGCCAATCAATAAAGAGAATACTGCGCAATAATTTCATGGGCTTATTTGGATAAATCAGAATCACATAAAGTGATATTTCAACGTGTGGTATCATAAAAAAATATGAAACTGCACATACTATAGGAAAACTCTACCTACTATGTGATAAATTAAAATTTTACCCGTGTCAGATTTTGTAGAAAAAGCATTATCCATGTTCTATAGACTAGTCCACGTTTTGTTGACTTATCCATGTTCTGTAGACTAGTCCGTGCTCTCAAGACTTGTCCACCATGCTTATAAACATAGCCATACATACCAATAGGTTAGTCCAGAAAAAAAATCACGTTTGTATTAAGTAAATGAAAGCAAACGTTTGTCATAAAGTACTAGTAGGCAACTGCAATTTAGTTTGTCTTTTGCTAAAAATAAGTAAAATATCAATATATAGAGTACACTTTGTACACTTCAATTGTTACATCTGTTTGGTTCTTTTTTCTCTTTATCAGACTATTACACAACCACTGCTCCGGAATATCTTCATCATGCAAGGACTAAGATATGGACAGAGTCCGATTGCAGAAAGGTGTACTCAAGCAAGGTTAAAGACTCTATGTTTTGTGCTGGTTACAAAGGTGGTGGCATGGACGCCTGCAAGGTAAATATGGATTAACTTCAATATTGGGGAAATATAATGTGGCAGGGCCTTTGATTAGCTTAATATCACATGCGAATAAAACGTTGTAAGTATATCCCAGGAGTTACACCTTTACTTTAAGATAAATTTTTTATAATAATAAAAATGGAATTCTACATCCAATTAGGCACCATGTCGAATCTCTACAGAATTTTAATAATCACATTTTCGATCTCATTGCACAAAATGAATTAATTGTGGAGAAATGTCCCCATTCCCTCGTGCAGGCATGTTAATGACACGGGAGAAATATATATCGAATGCAGAACTGGATAAATCTTGACAAAGATACTGTAACAGTTAATTATAGAATGGTGCTAACGAAGTCATACTTAATTTTTAACGGAAATACTGACCTCTATAGTTCAGACTCTTATAATAGAACATGTAATGAGTTTGAAGATGAATGTTGCCCTTAAACTCTTTAACAACATACATGGCTAATAATAAATTGAATACAAGGATCATTTTACGGTTACTATAATTTTCATTTTTATGATGAAAAAATCTAAGGAGAATTCCATGGTGTTGTTTTAATCAATGAGCAATAGAATTATTTAAGAGTTTAATCTGTTCTTTTGGTGAATCTTCCACTCTGCTCGCAACATTCATTATCGACAGAAAATGAAAATAATTTTAAAAGGTTTGGTGTATTAAACAAATTTGAAAATGTTACGACTCTAGGTCTTAACTTTATAACAGGAAAAGCATAAGAAACAAATTGAGTGAAAACAAGAAATAATTTATTTTATTATTAAGTTACGAAGTGAAAATTTAAGAGACACCTACAGTTTTGTGAATTGAATCCCAAATGTCTTATCCCAGTTCAAAAGAATCTTCCGAATTAATTCAAATAGTTTTCATTGTCATGGTGTATCAAAAAATGTAATCCAGAACGTCTTTTAGCGAGTTCTCAATAATCCCAAAGTACGTTTTAGCCCAAGAAGTCAATGAGCATTTTGTAATTCCAATGAAAAATTTAAATAAATAATTCTTCTGTTATGTATATTTAATTTGTATTGTTTGTTGGCTTTTGTCCATAATTATATGTTACGTATATATGTATTCTGTAATTGACCTTTGTCCAAAATCAAGTTAATGGTCTACCTGACTATGGGCATTTATTTTGTAAACAACATAATTGTTTTGTATATTTAACTTAATTGTTTGTTTCTAAAAAAAATTGTATTTCATTGCATTTTTTTGTAATGTAACATTGTATTTTGGACTTGACCTTTTACAAAACTGATTTCATCTCTGCTTGACCTGATTGACCTTTTTAAAAACATTTTATTTTATTTTGTGTCAACAGCTAATACAGTGTATATAGCTAAATTATTTTCTATGTGTATGAGCTTAATATCAGGTAAACAGGAAGGAGTAAATATGTTTATTTGGGTCAAGTTTTTGGAATTTCCTTAATGAATTTTACAGGCTATTATGTTGTAAGTAAACAAGGCTCATTAGATCATTGTAGAAAGTTATTTTCCATTGGGTAATTTTTTTGTATAGAAAATGCTTATTCTGACCTGAGGTCAAGTAGTGAACTATATAATCTTGTAATTGTGAGGACTTGGTGATTCGTACTTTAACATCTAGCACGCTCAAACTGTACTATGTTGTGACCAGTTTGGGCTGAATTTTATTTTCTTCAAGTTATTGAATTCAAGTGATAATTTTCTCTGGAAATACAAAAGTGTTCTGATAAAATTCTTGGATAAAGACGTTCACTGGAATTTATACTGAATTCAAACCTGGAATTAAATTACTCTGATTCAAAAAAAGACTGTTAACACATCAGCACTCCATAAGCTATAGCAGACACGTCATCGCCTTCAATTTTGGATCTCTTTAGGACTTGTACTGACTTTTATTCAGGACTTTAAATTATTAGGACTTGTATCTGTAATTCTTGTATCATTTTGGGATTTAATTCGCAATACCGTAAGTTCTTTTTTCTCATTTTCAATTTGTATTCTAGCGAAATAAATTATTTGTTAAATTTTACAAAGCTTGTTGTCTTTCACTCTTTCTGTTACTTACTTTAAGAGCATAGACTCGTTACATAATACATAGCTAATATTTCTCTATGATTATATATTTATATATTCAGATCATTATTAATGGTGGTAAATATGTTTACTTGAATCTGAAGTCAATGACATTAATTTATCACTTAGAAATCCCTAATCATGTTGACATTTTAGAATGTTTAAGAAAGGAATCTGATCTACAACCTGGCCCTATTACTGTGTCTTGCCATTTAACATTAATATTGTTTACTTCAAAATTATTCATTCCACCTTGATATCGGAGCTGGAATCAGGCTTATTGTTGTGTTCAGTTCTTAATTTTGGTGGACTGATTTATTTAAATTATTTACTGGAATTACAAAGTGTTCATTAATACTCCTGGGACTAAATCCTTAATTTGGAATTATAGTGAATACATTCAAGGACATTTTGGATTATATTATTCAGATACATCAAAGAACTGT
Organism: Megalonaias nervosa; assembly: GCA_016617855.1. Lineage (NCBI taxonomy): Eukaryota > Metazoa > Mollusca > Bivalvia > Unionida > Unionidae > Megalonaias > Megalonaias nervosa. The sequence continues at coordinate 27,879 of JAECUM010013699.1, forward strand.
TGGCACATTTGAACATGTAAAAATACAGGCACATCAGTACATTCGATATTGGAATTTATTTGGAACACCACTGGCATTCATTTGGAACTCTATACATTCGGATTCGTGATGGAACTTTTAGGACTATCTGAGATTAAATTCACAATACTGTCAGTTCTTTTAAAATTTTTACTTTTTATATTTTAGAGATATAAATTATTTGTTAAATTTTACAAAACTTGTTTGATTTCACTCTTTTCTGTTACTTATTTGAAAACCATAGAGTCTTAGCACTTTTATATATATCTGAACACAACTGCAAACTCTGGCCATAGATTGCCAAAGAATGATATGAAATAGAATGAATTTTGTTTAAGAAATGCTATATATTCTAATTTCACTTGACCAAAGAAATGATAGATTTTCCTTGGGAAAACTCAGGTCTTGAATTCAAATCCAAGTCAGTATCTTGTTTACTTCTTAGAATTACGACAAAAGTCAGTTTGGCATTACCCTCAATCACGGACAAATATAAAGTACACAATATAGATATACATAACAGAGATATTATTGAAATAATAGCAATCGCTTAGAGTTCATTAGTCGTACTGTGGATACGTATTTGAGATTGTAATCATATTAAAATTACTTTACTAGCGCCGCCCACGACAGTGGTTACCATGAATATTGCCCTGAAAACAATTCCAATCGGTGTGCCTATAATGGTTGCTATGGTTGCGATTCCCGCCACATCCATACCAACAGCTGTTGCAGCGGGGGTCGACAGACTGCATTGGTAACAAGACATACACTTTTTTAAGTTACGCGAAGCGCGGTTTTATTGGCGATTTCATCTTGCAGTTGTTGTGCCGCTTCGATTGTTTTTTCGCGTCAATTACATAGAGGGTTTATTATAGTTCTTCTTTTAATAATGTGATCGCGTGGTATAATCTTACTCGACAGGTCGACCTTGTTCACGTGCAGCATGCATAGGCATTTCCAACCAATTACAACTTTTACTGGTACAACGGTCATACAACATAGAAAATACCTACATAGGGAATATTTAAATTTCCGGCGATTGTGCGTTCTGGTGGTCTATCACCACGTTCATATAAAACCTTACACCACTGAATAATCTCTGAAACGATAGTTTTGTCTTCGCCGAATAACTATTACACGGACAAGTGCATCCATTTTGAATAATAGTCGGGATCTTTTTGTTTTAGTTGAGTCAATGCTGGTGTCAAACATTCTTTGGGAGATGTAACCGGAAAGATTCTGTGGTGGATTCCACTTCCTCATAAAACAATCCCAGAGTGCATTTATGTCTGGTGGTGCAGTCAACGACCCGGCGTTTTCACATGCTAATGCAATGATTTCACGCTGGCTTCGAGTTGGTATTGGCTCATTAGGGTGGTCCCAACTGTTGATTTCTGTTCGACTCTTACCAAGATTATATCTCAGTGTATACAAGGGTTACTTACAACAGCGTTCCAGGTGGCGCCACCATGGACCGAAATTACAAACGAGTTATTCGCGGAGAATCCCCCAAATGTCAGCTATTGAATAGTAGTCTAACTACCACAAACGCCCATCGATGCCAATGATATCTCGAGTGTGCGACCGTCCCCCGTGGCAACTGGTGCAGTAATATGCATATACATTTGTGGTTTCTTGGTGAAATCATAATCATCGAGGTAACGCCCAGAGTTTTATTTGCATAATCTCAGTGCCTCACGGCATTACAGCCATGTTAAAACACAAAGTGCTTCAAAACGAAGTGGTTCAGAATTTATCACCGGTGTGTTCGTCGTATAAATAATTGTCTTCAGTAAGATTAAGCATGATCTAGCGGAACGTCTCCCGAGTCCTTGATGTCGTCGGTGAGCGATCGATTACAAATAGATGCGGCGTCATTAATAACTTCTGGTGCACTTTTGCCAACGCGAACTTACCCCATAAATGTCTCCAATCAATCCAAAAGTTCATTGACCTTTTCTTGGTCCACAGATACGCAATAAAACCCTGCAGATTTGAACACTTTAGTTGTCAAACGCTTGCTTGCACGACCACCAAGACCTTTTCCATGTTCAGGTAGTTCCTTCGGGAGATCCTCCAGTGGGGAAAGATCTTCTTCGTTGGTACACATCTTTTCTTCTGAGGTCCCCATATTTTTGCCAAGCTTGTTTGAATGTCTGTTTAAAAATCTTTAATTGGGGTTAGGCCTATTATTCACCCATTATTTTGATAGAGTCTAACAAGCTGTTCAAACTCGGACCATATAAGATCTATTCTCCTTATTCTTATATCCAGTCCACTCCTTGTATACTTATCTGGGCCATTCCTTTTTGAGGTAACGCGGTTGCCTATCTGCTGTCGCTGAGGCTCGAACATATATATTTTTAATTCGTTAGAATTTGATTTTGGGTAGAATTGGGTATTTTAGATGCAAACAATACAGGATCGTTAAAGATCTGTTGCCGTACTTGATTGTCTCTTCGGCTTCCTCTTCTAAATCGTCCTACCGTTCTTGTATTTCTGCTAATTGTACACGCATACTCACAATCAGACCAGGTTTTTTTATGTTTCCATCATCTCAGCGGTGGTTTTAGCAACTGTCTTTATATGTTTAGCAACTTCCGTGGTCTTGGCTACAATCTCATTTGTTGGTTTAATCAGCGGTTTAAACGTTTGTTCACAGCCCGATGTAAGGTTTTCCCGTATGTATTGTCGTGATCGTCACACATCTTTGATACATTCGCCGACATTTAAATATCCAAGAAGAACTTCAAGGTGTTCCATAGCAGCTTTGGGACGTCTGTCAGCATACTCTGCTATGAAAGAGCTGGCGTTATATACTGGTTTTTTACACTGTATACATTACCATTAACGTCTAAATTTCTGTGTCTAAATACGCGCGATACCTCCATGGTCTACCAGTCAAGTCAGTAGTGAAAAAACTATAAGATCCCGGGTGACATCCCCAAACATATTCTTAAATTCATTCCACGATGAATGTGAATAAGTGTACATGTCGAGCTTGTAAACTGCGATGGCAGTATCGCGAATGTCTTAAAGACATCAGCGAGCAAAAGCACATAAGTGCGCAGATAGGAGTCGTGGTGGTCACCGATCTTTTGACAACCAAACACTAACCAACCTTTTATCGCGTGCTCGTAATCTTTTTCTGAAATTCCTTCTCGAGACAGGGATGAATAATAGGCCTCGATCGGTAGAAAATGAGTTTCTGAAAACATTTCGCTGTCGCTCATGTAATCATAAGGGTAGATAACCTTACGAATAAGCAAGCTGGTCTTTTCAATTTCATTAGGGGAATCACTGTTGGCGAGTGATCACAAAGCGAGCATTGCCATGCGCCGCCAGGTTACTGGCTATCTTGTCTAGTGGCGAATTTAATAACTGCAACGAGTTCATAATTTACAGTTGTCCCAGCCTAAACGTCATATATTTTGTCCATATTGCTTGGAATCAAGCTTATGGATGCCTTTGTTGTTACTGCTTACATTATTACACGGTGTCATACCAACTCAGAGTATGAAACACTACAGAAGTTTTTATTTTATCTGGTTTTATTAGCAACTGCAAATCGCATGCATTGTACACAGCTCCTCTATATGCGCAAGTGATGTGGTAGTGGCATGAACTTTGAAGTCAGTGGAACTAAAAGCGTCATCTCATATCCAGCAGTGAGTGGCCTCAGGCGACATATTAATACCATCACGTGTCATGATCATGTCTGCGGGCTAATAGAGCGGTTGTCTGATACATTTCACCGTCCAGGGCGCTATATAACATTGGTGGCTCAGTTTACCCGACACATCTGCGAACAACGTAACAAAATCCGCAAGGGACTTGTTCCGCAACTTGGAGTGTATTTGTTTGGTTGTTGGAATCTTTCACTGGAATATTTAATAAAGCCAGCATAGATGATATACGGTACTTTCATTTATCGTTGCACCGCTGTAAACTTTAAAATGTTTTTACCAGGTTCTGGCATAATTGTACAGTGCTGTTTTTGATCGATTTCACCACGGAAGCTTAGGTCGTCCAATAACTGTTGTGTGTTCAATAAATGCAATCAACGTCTGCATGGAACTTTCTTACCATTGTGTTTGCTGCGTCGGTTAAACAACCAGGAAATATTCTGTATCCATACATAATGAGATAGCAACTCTGTACCATTTAGAATGCTCATCAACAACATGTTATCTGGGTCTACTCAGATGAATTTTTGTTTTGTACATGTGGGGATAGTGCAAGCGGATAAAAAGCTTTTCTTCCAAGCAAACATGTTAACAGCTACACTCGGGTATGTGTAATACGGTTTCGAATGTTCCGAATGAATTCCAATATTGAATGTGCTGATATGCCAATAGTTTTGAATGTACCGATGTACCAATAGTCTTCATGTATTACAATGATATAATCCAGAATGTCTTTGACTAGATTCACAATAATCCGAAAGTAGTGTTTTAGTCCAAAAAGTCAATGAGCATTTTGTAATTCCAATTACTAATTTAAATAATTCATTCCTGTCAAATTATATCTGATCACGACAGTAAATGATTCCACAGACTAAACTTAAAGAATGAATGAATACTTTTGCTCATTTCATTCTGTATTTACTAATTTCACTTTACGTAAAACACAGTAAAATGACCAGGAAGTGGGTCATTTTAAATGAAAAATTCCATCAAATTGTAAGCAAGAACCTTTTAAGTTCGTAAATAAGCTTAGGCCTTGAGCTCAAATCGAAGTAAACATCTTTAAAAAGTGACAAATGTGAGGTAGGCCAGAACTTTACTTTCAGTCATGGACAAAGGGCAAGAACACAATATAAATTAAATATACATAACAATGTTCAAATTGTATTCTCTAATAGAAATAATCATCTGTGTTGTCATAAAAATCATTATATATATTTTTGATTGATGGTGCACGTAACTTCAGGCATATGTGATCTTCGTCAGATATTAGGAGTTGTAAAGATACTTGCAGTGTTCATTGTACGGGATTTTGATGTACAGATACTCTCAGTGTTTCATTGTACGGGATTTTGCTGTAAAGATACTCGCAGTGTTTCATTGTAAGGGATATTGCTGTAAAGATACTCGCAGTGTTTCATTGTACGGGATTTTGCTGTAAAGATACTCGCAGTGTTTCATTGTTCGGGATTTTGCTGTAAAGAAGAACAACTTTTCATCTATGATAGTAATTTCTAAATTCTCCTTAGTGCGTTGCAAACAAACTTTTTACATCAGGCCGCATCAACCAAGGATAGATCTTTATGTTCAATTACAATTTTTTGCATGCATTTTCCGGCCACATCACTACACTATGATCCATGCGATTAGAAAGTATTGTACCGCTGCCTTTACCATGACACTCCATGACGTAAAATGTCCTTCACTGCTTGTATATTAACTCAGTAGTTTCCATGTTTTAACAAGTGAATATCTTTTCGCGAAACCCGTAACATTACCCCATTCACTTAAACTCTTTATTATCGAAACATTTGTCACAGTAGCGCAGATTGTAAAAATGCCGTTGAAGATTCGAGATATTAATGGTAAAATCATATTTTTAATTAATTTATTCTTGATGAGCTTCGCTACTTAGGATACTATATTCATCGTTGCAGTATTCATTCGCTTTGGATGATCTCGTCAACGTCAGCGACTTCATTTTTGCTTGTACGATATCACATAATGTCTTTTCAGGACATTTTGATAATATTCACCAAGCTACATCGTTGCTGCTCCAAGATAATTCCTAAGTTGGTTAATTTATCAATACGCTCCAGTTAAGTGTTCGAAATGTCATACATCTTTTTGGACCTCTTTAACAAACCTGTGCGATGCATTTAAGTAAAACAACGATTTAATCTTTCTTGTAACGTTGAGCAAACTCCACTCATCTGACAAAATAATACCACAGTTAGATACACTCAAAAAAATGCTGTATGCATCAATCTGTGAATTTTTCACCACTGATATATATCGCAGTAATTGTTTCTTTTAATAAAATTTTGTCACATTAACATAAAATACAGAGAAAATTGTATCCACAGTCAACATAAAATACCACCTCTGCTAGAGGGAAAATTAGACCTAGTCAATATAAAATAACAACTCTGCTACAAATAAAATTAGATGCAGTGTGTGGCGATAAATAATCATATTTAGGCAGTTGCACAAAAAGTATAGCCAAAATCAATATTATACGCCTGACTGAAAACATCTATGTGTGTGTGTGTGTGTGTGTGTGTGTGTGTGTGTGTGATACAATAGTGGTCTATCTGTTTACCACGCATGCATTCATGTAAATCATGATGTGCATAAACAATCTCAAAGACGTGTATACAAGTAATGTTGTAACAGCGGTTTTGTTGGTTATTGATATAGGACATTCTTTTGCCCCCACATGATCATCCTCTGGCATTAGCGTCCGTTGGTATCTTTCACAGTCCACGGGTTCACACGCATACACATGTAACTGCAAAACTTAGAACATCAGCTATGGTCTTGCAAACTCGTTACAATAGACTTAACATATCCTATATTCATGACGAGTTTTATTGTCCTCGGGACCATCTATATTTTTCTCATGACGAGTTTTATTTTCTCGCGACTTGTTATATTTTCCTCGTGACAAGTTTAATTGTCTTCATGACTAGCTTTTTATCCTCTTGACGAGTTATATTTTCATCATGACGAGTTATATTGTTCTCGTCCTTTAAGGGCGACAGTGGTGGTCCATTAATGTGCCAGACTGAAGACAACAGGTGGGTTCTGACTGGAGTCACAAGCTGGGGAGAGAAGTGTGGTCAGCCCGGGTTGCCAGGAGTGTACACTGATGTCGCTTCCTATCTCGATTGGATAGACAGTGTAATGGGATACATCGGTAATATTCTCATGACGTTTCAGCTCAGTTTGGGTCATTCATGTAAATAAATGTATAAAGTAAAACACGTGATTTAACAAAGGACTTTTTGTGCTGTATAATATATTTTCCTCCAGATCTTGGGGCACTCTTTTTGATCGTGTATTATGAAAGATAATTACCAAAGTTCATGTAGGTATTATGCACTGTTTGATGTGTATTAACGATTGCCGAAGCACAAGGGTTCAATGTCTCTGTAGAGAGCTTCAGCATCCGTTTGCAAACTGCACATATTCTTGTACTGTATACCATACATCTAAGAAAACTGAAGCTGAGAATATCTGAACCTCAGGAGCATGTCCAATGTTGATGTTTAACGATGGTCGAAAACGCAAATCGCGTGCGTCCAACTAGCCCAAACCGATATGATTTTTATTAAATTACAGTGAATAACATTTGACCAAGATGCTGTTTGTTCTATTTCTCTAGCAGTTTCTCCATGCGATCTCACCCAGTGTTAATGTTTCAGATATAATTTTACCTGTTCAATTTCGTTGTAGTTGAGAATGTGTCATGTGACTTCGAATCCGTCAATATCTGTGGCTACATGGAAATGTCTAATGGTTCCTTTCTGTGGACAAGGCGACCAGGGGGATTTAGCTCGGATATAAAACCTTCTGTGGATGCAACGACAAATGGTATTAACGGTAAGTGATGCGTAAAGATTTGAACTTATTTGTGATAGTGACACGTAGAGACTTGAACTCATATGGCATATGTGATGCGTAAAGACTTGAACTCAGTTGGCATACATGATGCAGAGTTATTGTAGTCATGAAGTAAAGTATCAAAAAGTGGAATCATGAACTAATATTCTTTGACATTCAATTTTTGGTTCCTGCTAAAAGGAGGACCACAATACTAGTTTAAAGCTCTCTGCATATCAGAAGTGAGGAATAGATTGCTAAATTAAAGAGGTCTATCGAACCTTTCCCTTTTCAACTTTCACCTTTTGTCATTAATTGAAAAATGGAAGGTTCTGGTTTCCCCTTCTCAGTGAAACACATGGTCATCTCTTCTCATAGGTCATTACGTTTTCGCCGAAGTTTCACCAGGGCAAACTTGTAACAACAACCAAGCAGTATTATTGTCTCCTCCGATTTCCGGAGAAAGGCAAAAATGCTTGAGGTTCGCCTTCATGTTTTCTGGTCGGTCAGATCTTGTACTCAGCGTATATGGACACAGAGGTGACTATAACGAGACAGGTTTACATGAGGAAGCGGAATTGTTATGGGTGATGAGATCCGAATTCAGCACTTGGAGGAGATCAAAGACTAGCCTGCCAGCAAATGTAATTCATGTGACGTTTGTTGTGACCCTTGGGATAAAGACAAATGTTGGTGTGGCTTTAGATGATGTATTTATCGAGTCTTCTTCCTGTGCAGGTAAATAATAATAATAATAATAATAATAATAATAATAATAATAATAATAATAATAATAATAAAAATAATAACAACAACAACAACAACAATTATTATTATTATTATTATTATTATTATTATTATTATTATTATTATTATGTTAGTGATATCTTTACCTGAAGAGATAACAAATTTATCATTAAATAACCTTCCACGTGGTCCACATAAAATTAATATACGTAACAAATTCGTATATACAGCTTAATCCCATTTAAATCTCTGATCGAATGACTTGTATTTGTGCTATTGGAATCTGTTTGGTTTTTTTTTTTCATTTCTTTATTACTCTATCTTATCACAATTCTCACGTATCAGGTCATGTGATTTCCTTTGTACCAGCCGTTTGATGATGAAAGGAAACGTATTGTGCGTTATGAATATTTTGGTGTGCACAGTACACATAGCCTCACTGCATCCGCATAGTTAATGAGGGTAGAAACCGTTCAATACGTCCAATCTGAGCTACTGTACTTTTTACAGTAATCTTCGTAGGTTTGACGAGTACGGATGCACGCATTTTGTTCTTCAAGCATATTACCGTACCTGAATATAAAAATTCAACGGAAGTAATGGTATAGTTGATGACGGAATCTGTGATCGATGAATGCACAAGTTACTAGTTTAAACGTAGATGCAATTGATAAGAACCGACAACCGGTTTATTTATAGAGCCTTTTGACTCGTGATAGACAGGTGGTTTATTTTATATATAAAGATTAAAAAACTTTTTAGCGGATGAGATAGTAGAGAAAACCATATTAAAGACACAAGCTTTCTGACACAAGTCTACCTCAATCCGAACAACAGTTAGAATTACAGCTGGAAGTAACTGTGAACAATGTTAAGACCTTCTCCCAGAAATTCATCTTCCTCCGAATACGAAAACCACACTGAAATTGTGTAATAATATAAAATACGAAAACCACACTGAAATTGTGTAATAATATCAAATTGAAGTCTACACATACTCGGACAAACTGTAACATAGATAATTGTATTTAATAGCTCATATGTATTTGAAACTGAAAAAGAGACATGTCCCGGAAGAGTTGAAGCTATGATTTTTTTCAAAGCGATCCAATAAAATCCAGCTGTAGATTTAAATGAGTTTGGGGTACAAGTTGGAAACTACATTCAAACGTCAATAATGTACATTGTTATTTACTTTTTGTTTTGTCGTTGTTTTTTTGTTTTTTTTGTTGTTGATTTTTTTCTAAATCAAAATCCCATTACTTCGCACATTTCCAAGTAAATAAATAAATAAATTATATAAGACATAAGAAAAGAAAATAGAATGTAAACGGTCAGTTAAAGAGATTTTTTTGTATTCTGACAATAAGCGCATTTTACAATACAGACCAAGATGCTTTTCGGTGTTCCTTTGATGACGGTACTCTTTGTCAGTATCAACAGGCGACGGATGATTATCTTGACTGGGTTCTGCAGAGCACTGCTACAGAGGATGGATACAAGGTCATTCCAAAGTCATCTTGGAGTGGTACGAAATTTAGTCAATTGTTTTACAAAGCTTATTGTTGTATCTTTTCTCCATGCTACGTATCCAATTTTATAATTATTCTAAGCTTATTAACTTAGCCTTGCTACTTTTCTTGGGTTTTACATCCTTATTTCATTCCTTTTATTTTCATGCATTCTGTATGCAGGACTCAAATATTAAACAGTATAATTAAGTGTGATATCATTCGAAATGTAGGACGCCAGTGTTAAACGGTATAATTTATATGTGGTAGAATTCGAAATAAAGGACTCCAGTATTGAATTCGAAATATAGGACTCGACTATTAAACAGTATAATTAAGTGTAGTAGAATTCGAAAGACAGGACTCCGGTATTAAACAGTAAAAATAAGTGTGGTAGGATTCGAAATGTAGGACTCGAGTATTAAACAGTATAATTAAGTGTAGTAGAATTCGAAAGGCAGGACTCCAGCATTAAACAGTAAAATTAAGTGTGGTCAGAATTTGAAATGTAAGACTCGAGTATTAAACAGTGTAATTAAGTGTGGTAGAATTCGAAATGTAGGACTCAAGTATTAAACAGTGTAATTAAGTGTGGTAGAATTCGAAATGTAAGACTCAAGTATTAAACAGTAAAATTAAGTGTGGTAGAATTCGAAATGTAAGACTCAAGTATTAAACAGTGTAATTAAGTGTGGTAGAATTCGAAATGTAGGACTCAAGTATTAAACAGTAAAAATAAGTGTGGAAGAATTCGAAATGTAGGACGCAAGTATTAAACAGTATAATTAAGTGTAGTAGAATTCGAAATGTAGGACTCAAGTATTAAACAGTATAATTAAGTGTGGTAAAATTCGAAATTTAAGACAAGTATTAAACGGTAAAATTAAGTGTGGTAGAATTCGAAATGTAAGACTCAAGTATTAAACAGTAAAAATAAGTGTGGAAGAATTCGAAATGTAGGGCGCAAGTATTAAACAGTGTAATTAAGTGTGGTAGAATTCGAAATGTAGGACTCAAGTATTAAACAGTATAATTAAGTGTGGTAAAATTCGAAATGTAAGACAAGTATTAAACAGTAAAATTAAGTGTGGTAGAATTCGAAATGTAGGACTCAAGTATTAAATAGTATAATTCATTGTGGTAGAATTTGATCTTGGAATGTTGTCTTCTGATTCTCTAATCGTTTCGTGTAACTTTCTAACGGAATGATGACTGTTACATGGCACTATCTTGACGTGCAACTTTCTAACCTAATGATGACTATTACAGGTTACTACCTTGACGTGTATGTTTCTAACGGAATGACTATTACAGGGTACTATCTTGACGTGTATCTTTCTAACGGAATGACTATTACAGGGTACAATCTTGACGTGTATCTTTCTAACGGAATGACTATTACAGGGTACTATCTTGACGTGTATCTTTCTAACGGAATGACTATTACAGGGTACAATCTTGACGTGTATCTTTCTAACGGAATGACTATTACAGGGTACTATCTTGACGTGTAACTTTCTAACGGAATGATAACTATTGCAGGTTACTAACTTGATGTGTAACTTTCTAACGCAATGATGACTATCACAGGGTACTTATCTTGACGTGTAACTTTCTAACGGAATGATGAATATTACAGGGCACTACCTTGAATTCGGAGGATCACAAATCGCTCGAGGAGATAAGGCCACTTTTCTTTCCACAACAATCAATGACAGCCTTCCACACTGCTTGAACATGTACTACAAAATCTATCCCCGTTTGTCTGGCTCATTGTCCGTCATTTTGCGGGTTGAGTTTGGTAACATGCATGTGTACGGTGATGCGATGTGGACCACAAGCGAATCGAGAATGAATACTTGGACATGGGTTGCAGTTGATCTTCCTTCCAGGATGTATGAATTCAGGGTGGCGATTCAAGGAAAGAGAGAAAGTTACATAGGAGATTTTGAGATCTTAGTTGATGACGTGTATATTTATGAAGGTAACTGCAGAGTGACATAAACTTCTATGTCTAAAAATGGACTTCTTTTCAGCAGACGAAATAATCTAAGGGAAAGGTTATGTGAAGACTTGGTTAATGGCGTTTTAAAACAAGGCAGTCATAAAACAGTAAAAGAAGACAATCATTAGAATTCTTCAATTACATATCATACACATGATTGGAACTAAGCGTAGAGGGCCGCCTTTGTGAAATGTAATGTGAAATTACAAGCCACCCACGAAAAACACTTGAGTATAGCATGTTTCAACGACACCAAAATTGTATGTTTGATCATATACAGGATATACGTATCTGTGCAAAAAAAAAAAACAAAAAAAAAAAACAAAAAAAAAAAACCCCATAATCGATGTGTCTTACATTTATCTATATTTACGTTCTTGCTGAAAGCACTGTTATATGGGAACAGTTTGTCTGCTTCATAGTTAGATCCTCACTGAAATGAGCAGGAACGGAACATGTCGGCTGTCAGTCAGTTTATTTATTTTAGCTAGTTTAGGAAACATACTTTAGCGCATGGGTACACTGTAGCTGCAGTAAGAAGGTAATTATTAACCGACGTGTTTACAGACAAAACGCTACGATCAGTAATAAAGTCCCATGCATTATAATCACGGTGCCATGACAATCTGATTACCAATCAATAGTATTGCAGTCTTTGAACTAATATGCCTTATTAGTACTCTTTCCATAAAAGTATATATGTGACAATGCTGTGTTTGATTGCCTAAAAAAAAAAGGATGATAAAGGCTGTTTTTGTTTTGAAGGTTTGGGTGTATAAGGAGCAACTAAGCTGTGTCAAATTCTGAGATTTTAGACTTCGGAATAGGCACCTGATTGGTTACTAACCCTCTTAATTGCTGAAATGCTAGGCCTGGCGTAACTAATGTGCAGGTCTGAACGGGAGGTTTCGGAATCCTGTAATCAGTATATTAAACAAATAAAACAAAAACTCAGCACACGTGTCCATTAAGACAAACTAGCGTGCCTTTTTGCAAGAATATACAGAAATTAAAACTGAGTGCGCCTTTTCCAAGGATATGGTTTATCAATCACAGTAACAATTCCATATAGCCTTGAACTCGTGAACATCGGGTTAACGACTGTCAACAGTGTACATTCATTTTCATTTATGACTACATTAGGCATTCTATGTTTGCAATATTCTGTTTTTGTTTTTATATTTTTTGAACCAAGCATTCTGTGGCTGCCAAACAACATTGTTAACGAACTCTGCATTGGATGATCATCTATTAATATTACATGTGATTTTTATTTGCCTCTCTGAGTGTCATTTATGAAAATCAGATAGGATGTAAATTTCTTGTACGCATTATACAAAATAACAACATGCTCATTGATGTATTATTTTGTGTGTAATTATAGAGTCTTAGACATAAACTAAACAAGTTTAACTTCTTTCATTCTTTTTAAGCACCACCATTATTGAATATTATGAATTATTTTTAACTGAACAGTTTGAAATGCTTGCTATGGAGCATATAATAGAAATTCCAATCCAATAATAGGAAATGCTTGCCGTGAACATATAGCCAATTCCAGTCCAATAATAGAAAATCCTTGCCCTTGAAAACATATAATCAATCCCAATCCAATAATAGGAAATGCTTGCTCTGGTGAACGTATGACCAAACCCAGTCCAATAATAGGAAATGCTTGCCCTGGAGAACATAAAACCAATCCCCACCTAATATTAGGAAATGCTTGCCCTGGAGAATAGATAACAAATTCCAAGGTAATTCATATAGCATCTTGTAATGCCATATTTTTGATGAAATGATAAACAATATTTTAAATTCATTACAACCATAAAGTATAGCACCTTCTGGGTGTGGTCATGGCTAATGCCATCCTCTTTGTTATATGTCACTATCTCCCTTTCTTAACAGTCAATAAGGAGTTTTAACTAGAAACAACAAACAAAATAATCCAGAAAACATTACACTTCATATGTGTAATCCCACTTCAAAGTGCAAGTGTAAACATTACACGTGTCATCCCACTTCAAAATTCACATCTAAGCATTTCACATGTAATCCCACTTCAAAGTTCAAGTGTAAACATTACATGTGTGTCAACCCACTTCTAAGTTCAAATGCAAACATTACACATCTGATGTACCATCTCACTTCAAAATTCAGGAGTAAGCTTTGGTAGATAAATACTATAAACCTTTACTGTAATTGCAGTTATTAATTTATCTACCCACAGGGCCTCTGGGGTGTACTTCTGTAATTTTCAACTCCTCCTCAATAACCACTTGTTTATTTTCAACCAAGACAGGACTTTATGGTATACAATCGTACCAATAACTCCGATCCGATTTAAAATACGGCCGCTGCTTTTAGGATAAAGTACATCCAAACGACGTCTCAAAAACTGTTGAACAAGCTTTGACCCAAAGCAATCTAAAAATATCCTTTCGAGTTTATTCAAATGAAACTTAAATGATACCATCTGAAACACCAATTTAAAGAACCCGACCGAAGTTTTACAGAAAGCATGCTCGAATAAAGACCTTACACTTTGTATAAATATGGTGCCAATCCGCCATCATATCGCGCAGAGACCTTTCAACTTGTATATCCACATTACAATATTATACAATTTTTAAGGACTCATCAAAAACAACAATACATTATTTTTTAAAACAAATTTCAAAGAAACCTTCACCACTGATCTATCTCAAATGTGAATACTACTACAAAAAGAAAAAACATTTCAACGAAAATATCCCAAAGACCTCTGAACAAAATATAAGCAAATTTGACAGAGAGCATTCAAGCGTAAATAATTTGAAAACTGCACTAATGATGCAAATCTGTCATTAGATAAGACTACTGTCACTAAAAGAGGAAAAATATTTTAACGACCTCTTTTCAAAACCACTGAAGAAAATATCAAATTTGGCCAAATTTGATAAAATTCATTCTGGTAGATTGCTTTCAACGTTTGCACAAAAAAAATTTGACCCGTCATCCAATATGGCCTTAGCTCAGATATGAAGGTTTCGGTTCACAGTTATATTTTCAATCTTCCACACCTGAAAAGCGCCATAAACGTTATTATAAAATTATATTGCATCATTTAATAATAATTGCGTTTTAAATGTATGATCCTCACAAAAGCTGGTGCAGAAATTACACGTACCTGCTAAGTGTGATGAAGCGAGAAATAGCTAAAAAAAACAAAAGAACTCCAAAACGTAAGCATTAAAGTGTATGGGGTTTGTAATATGACATGAACAATGATCCAAAGGAACTATACATTATACCCAAGTCAATGCGGTCATCAATACATAGAGTTAAAAAAGAGAAGATGACAATTATGTGAAAGATGCGAGTCAAGTGAGCAATATCAGGCCCTGGGTCTCTTACTGTATCTTTAACTTTTGTCCTCCGCCAAGGAACCCCAGGGGAGGAGACCCAAAAATAAAACCTCTCTCAAAGAGGTTCTCTGCAGTCTAGGAAGTCATAAATGCTGCCAACAAGTTGATGTAGAGACCGAACTGAAGACACTATCCCTGATGAAAAAGATGGCAATAGATTCTAAATTAAATCTGAGCATGTATGTACGCAAGGCCGTCGTAAGGGTTGGTGATACGGGCGACTGCCTGGGGCGCCATTTCGTAGAGTTTGTATTATTATTTTTAATGAGTGGAGACGCACATTGCTCGGTGCTCCGTTTCGTCCAACACAAACTTGCAATGCATGCATGTGTAATCCTTAACACCATGTCTCATACTCTTTAAATATTTTTGTTTAAAATCTATATCTCGAAAATTTGAAACAAACATGCTTTCTTTCTTTCAAACGTTAAGTATATTATGAGCAATTCTTTTTTTAAAAAAATGTAAATAATAAAATGACATGGTTTGGCGGAATGAGAAAAATTATATGACACGAATTATAACCATGTAATTCTACCATAAAACTGGAAATCAAAATTGAATATGATATATCGGCCTCGTGCCAATAAAATACAGTTGATTTTAATAAGCCATTAGTATCATTTATGTTTGTCAATATTTTAAAGATAAAAGCAAAACGAAACAAAGGGAAATGCAAAGCAAAAGTTTGAATAAATATAGATGGATGTGTAGGCTGGTAAATAGACTTGTAGATCATTATAAATATGGATGGATGGGTAAGCTGGTAAATAGACTGGTAGATTATTAATATGGATGAACGGGTAGGTTGGTAGATTATTACTATGGGTGGACGGCAGGTAGTCTGGCGAATAGGCTGGTAGATTATGAATATGGCTGGATGGGTAGGCAGGTAAAAAGACTGGTAAATCATTATAAATATGGGTGGACGGGTGTGCTGGTAAATAGACTGGTAGATCATTACAAATATAGATTGGCTGGTAAACAGACTGGTAGGTCATAAATATGGATGGATGGGTAGGCTGGTAAATAGACTGGCAGATCATTACAAATATGGATTGATGGGTTTGCTGGTAAATAGACTGGTAGATAATTACAAATATGGATCGGCTGGTAAACAGACTGGTAGGTCATAAATATGGACGGATGGGTAGGCTGGTAAACAGACTGGTAGATTATTATTAATATGAATAAACAGCGAAGAGTCTGGCAAATAGACGGGTAGATCATTATAAATATGGATGGACAACGGACAGTCTGGTAAATAGACGGGTAGATCATATCAAATATAGATGGATGGGTATGATGGTAAATAGACGAAGATTATTACTAATATTGATGGACGGGTATGATGGTAAATAGACTGGTAGATTATAAATATGGATGGATGGGTAGGCTGGTAAATAATGTAGATCATTACAAATGGAGATTGATGGGTATGATGATAATTAGACTGGTTGATTATAAATATGGATGGATGGGTAGGCTGGTAAACAGTGTCGTAGGTCATTACAAACAGAGATGGATGGGTATGATGGTAAATAGACTGGTAGATTATAAATATGGATGGATGGGTAGACTGGTAAATAGTGTCGTAGATCATTACAAATAGAGATGATGGGTATGATGGTAAATAGACTGGTAGATAATAAATATGGATGGGTGGGCTGGTAAATAGTCTGGTAGATCTTCACAAATATGGATGGATGGCAGGTAGATTATTAAAAATATGGATGGACAGCAGATAGTCTGGTAGATCATTATAAATACACTTAACTGTGTGAAGGTTATGTATAACATAAGGAAATAAATATGGAAAACTGCAAACTCATATACACACATCCGTAATACCCAGATACATACATCCTCATACTCATACACACATCCGTAATACCCAGATACATACATCCTCATACTCATATATACACATCCGTAATACCCAGATACATACATACATACATCCTCATATACACACATCCGTAATACCCAGATACATACATCCTCATACTCATATACACACATCCGTAATACCCAGATACATACATCCTCATACTCATATACACACATCCGTAATACCCAGATACACACATCCGTAATACCCAGATACATACATCCTCATACTCATATACACACATCCGTAATACCCAGATACATACATCCTCATACTCATATACACACACATCCGTAATACCCAGATACACACATCTGTAATACCCAGATACATACATCCTCATACTCATATACACACATCCGTAATACCCAGATACATACATCCTCATACTCATATACACACATCCGTAATACCCAGATACATACATCCTCATACTCATATACACACATCCGTAATACCCAGATACATACATCCTCATACTCATATACACACATCCGTAATACCCAGATACATACATCCTCATACTCATATACACACATCCGTAATACCCAGATACATACATCCTCATACTCATATACACACATCCGTAATACCCAGATACATACATCCTCATACTCATATACACACATCCATAATACCCAGATACATACATCCTCATACTCATATACACACATCCGTAATACCCAGATACATACATCCTCATACTCAGATACAAACATACCTACATGCATGTACACAAACAGAAACATCCATGATACACACCTAGATTCATACATACACACACCGAGATGCATTCATATATACACACCTAATGCTTCCATACACACACCAAAATGCATTCATATATACACACCTAATGCTTTCATACATACACATTTAGATGCTTGTACACACACACACCCCCCTAAATTCATACATAAACACACAGATGCTTGCATACACATAAATTCATACAAAAACATGCACACACCGAGATGCATTCATATATACACACACCGAGATGCATTCATATATACACACCTAATGCTTCCATACATACACATTTAGATACATACAAACTTAGATGCTTGTACACACACACACACACACCTAAATTCATACATAAACACACAGATGCATGCATACATAGTAAGAGCAAGAGTTAAATATTTAATCCGTTTAGAATGAAATGAAATAAATGGAACAATGTTACTAGGACTGATATTCAATACATCTTTAATAAAAAGTAATAAATGATACATGTAAACAAAAAAATTCCTACCAATACAAGGTCATATATAAAATAGAAAAAATACAGTGGCATGTAAGCTTTATACAATTCTAAGATATTTGCATGCCAGATGCAATTCTACACATAAACAACATATCAGCTTGCATAGCAAGGAGCTAACTACATACAAAAAATTCAAAATACATGAAAAAAAAAAACCCCAGTCACCAAGCAGTCTCCATATATCTACACTAATAGGATGTGTTGGAGATGATGTGAAGATAAGGAAATCTCAGTTCAAGAATAAAATTTTTGGTCTTTTGCTCAACAAAACCTTGTAAAATAATGAAATGCTGAAACTGGGATGTCTCTGTGCCAGCCCTATCTTAATCTTCTCACCAATTTGCTATGTCCCTGTCTCTGTGCCAGCCCTATCTTAATCTTCTCACCAATTTGCTATGTCCCTGTCTCTGTGCCAGCCCTATCTTAATTTTCTCACCAATTTGCTATGTCCCTGTCTCTGTGCCAGCCCTATCTTAATCTTCTCACCAATTTGCTATGTCCCTGTCTCTGTGCCAGCCCTATCTTAATCTTCTCACCAATTTGCTATGTCCCTGTCTCTGTGCCAGCCCTATCTTAATCTTCTCACCAATTTGCTATGTCCCTGTCTCTGTGCCAGCCCTATCTTAATCTTCTCACCAATTTGCTATGTCCCTGTCTCTGTGCCAGCCCTATCTTAATTTTCTCACCAATTTGCTATGTCCCTGTCTCTGTGCCAGCCCTATCTTAATCTTCTCACCAATTTGCTATGTCCCTGTCTCTGTGCCAGCCCTATCTTAATCTTCTCACCAATTTGCTATGTCCCTGTCTCTGTGCCAGCCCTATCTTAATCTTCTCACCAATTTGCTATGTCCCTGTCTCTGTGCCAGCCCTATCTTAATCTTCTCACCAATTTGCTTATTTTATTTCATGAGTTATTCACATGAATTCACTTTAATTACGCGTCTTCTTAATTGCTGACAAGTGATCTGCATCACTTTTCATGATGCTGACATCATCAAGCTTTCACAATGACAGTTGTCAGTTACATATATAGGAGACTGCTGAAACTGCTTTTTTATTACCAGAGGACATTGACAATTGACCCAACGTGACTCACAAAGCAGGTAAGAATTGCAACCTTGCTTGATTCTACATTACGTGTGAGAATAGTAAATCCACAGTTTTTGATGGCTACAATTTATTTTTACCTCTGAAGAGATTTATCTTGAATTTTAATTGGATTCATTAACTTATCCTAACTGACTGTACTTTAAGCTGTGAACTAACAACCCTTACAGTCTGCTACCAACAACCTACACTGCAAGCTAATGTGAAACAGGTGCTTGTTTCAACAGACTCTTCATTAAGTGGTATAGATAAAGCTTTGATCATTCATTAAGTGGTATAGATAAAGCTTTGATCATTCTCAGTATTCTCGTATTATTTGATCCAAAATACAAATGTTATGAACAAGGGGCATAAATGAATCAAAACGAAAATTCAGAACTGGTATGATTTTTATCATTTTGTACTTAAATAAAAGGGTAAAAATGTTTTTGTTATTCACCTACATATACTGGCCAACAACAGTGAACAGGCTGTAACATGTTATATCTCAATTACTGCATGTATGTAACACCAATACATGCCTTAATACATCTACACATTCCTTTTTGGTCAAAACTCATTAAAAATACCTGGTGCTGAGTTCATGTCTTGATCCCAGAATGCTTTGTTGACAGGAAGTGGCTGTAGAGAATGCCATTTTTTCTCAAGGAACTTATTGCCCATGCATCTCGATTAACACTTCACTTTGTTGATTAAATCAGTCTCAAACTTGGCTCTAACAAGTTTCTTTGCCAGAACCACCATATTGGGACTGAGAACAAATCTCCTCAGTGGAGAGCTACTAACAGACATAAAGGGTGCTAACTCCTCCAGCATGTACATACATAATTGGGACACTGTTGTGGACTTTGTGTAGTTATCGTAAGGTTGATCTTACAAAATTTATCCAATTAAATTCGCAGCATACAGTATAAGTATTACATCAAATATGGCATGCAGTTCATAGTGTATGTATTATATCAAATATAGTATGCAGTTCATACAGTGTAGGTATTACATCAAATACGGTATGCAGTTATCGTTATTTTGTGTTGGTTATAACAACACTTTTAAAACATATTCGCTATATCATGTCCATGAAATGGGAGCTAAATGCCTTTTCCAAGGAATCATAGGCAGCCAACCCATTCTGCTTGGGCAGATATCAAACCTGTGAATCCTGGATTATAAATCCAACACTCTACGATATGTGCTACCGTGAGTTCCATATCTAGCTGTGGATAATTTTTAAAACGTACTACTTTATAATGTTTCTAACACAAATGACTATACAATAATATGATGTATCAAGAAACATGTATACACTCTCTACACAAGACAATTACAAGTACTGAAACAAAACTGACAAACAAGATCAAAATCAATTAAAGCTGAAAACGAACTGAAAAAAGCAAAACAATAATGGCAAGAAAATGTTGCTTCAAAATATTTAACAAAAGTTATCATGCTAATAAACCTGTTCAAAATTATCAGAACACCTGCTTAAACTTCACAGAATTAAGTCATTACAAGACCAGCATATATTTCATAGCATTAAGTCATTAAAAGACCTGTGTATATTTCAAAAAATTAAGTTATTATAAGACCCACATACATTTCAAGGAATTTACTTATTAATTATTCAAACATTTCATTAAGTTAGTTATAATAAGACCCGCATACATTTCAAGAAATTTAGTTATTAGTTATTCAAACATTTCAAGAAAGTAGTTAATATAGACCCGCATTCATTTCAAAGAATTAAGCTATTATAAGATGGCAGACATTTAAAAAAATTTAGTTTCGAAATAAATGAAAAGACAAGAAATATTTATTTAAATTTACAATGTAGTTTCAATGCCCATCAATATGAAGACTAAAAAGGCCTCTAAAACAGTTACTGGGTGTTAAATTGCACCTGAAATGAAACTAAAGCAAACAACTTTACATGTACAAGATCAAAGCAGAAATAACTTATTAATTACGAGGAGTACATACTGATACTGTATGATTTATAAATGGTTTTAAAGTGGAAATTGGCACCTATAGAATAACAAGAATAACAGGTGAGATAGAAGACAAATTATGTGATTACAGTTTGCTGATAACAAGTAGTCACACATAATAAGCAAACTTCTAACACAAAAAAGACGCCCTTTTCCTAAAAAGTACAGGCACTGCATAAAAGAAAAAATAGCCACTAGTTTTCCTATTAAATAGCCTTTATTTCCATAACAATAAACAAAAAACAAAAAACAAACAAACCATGAAAAAATTTTCTATTGGAGTAAAAGCAGTTACACAGCATTTTGCCCAAATTCCCCCACTTGTTAAAAAAAAACAACCATAATGATTTGTGAAGGGTATCACATAACAATTCTAAGTAAATACCATTGCAATTACTGCCACGTATACCAGAAGATACATTATTTATGTTATTCAAACATACAATGCAATTAATGCCATTTATAAAAGTACATACATTATCTGTTATTCACACATACAATGCAATTACTGCCATCTATACAAGTACATACATTATCTGTTATTCATACATACAATGCAATTACTGCCATCTATACAAGTACATATATTATCAGTTATTCATGCATACAATGCAATTACTGCCATCTATACAAGTACATATATTATCAGTTATTCATGCGTACAATGCAATTACTGCCCCTTATACAAGTATACATATTATCTATGATATTCACACATACAATGAATCTCATATTTCATATCACAATTTTCATGCAGTAAGAACAGTGCAAACTAGAAATGTGTTGAAGGAACACAGATGTCCCACCACAGTGCCTCCAATGACCTAAACACAAAACTTAACCATGGTGTGATGAACAGAAGTGCAACTCTACATCCCTCTCAATGGTTTGATGGACGGAGCAGAGTAAATCTATATATGTCTCTACAGTGCAATGGACAGCCAAGAGCAACTCTATGTGTCTCTACAGTGTGATGGACAGACAAGAGTAACTCTGTATGTGTCTCTACAGTGTGATGGACAGACAAGAGTAACTCTATGTGTCTCTCCAGTGTGATGGACAGACAAGAGTAACTACGTGTGTCTCTTACAGTGTGATGGACAGACAAGAGTAACTCTGTATGTCTCTCTACAGTGTGATGGACAGACAAGAGTAACTCTATGTGTCTCTCCAGTGTGATGGACAGACAAGAGTAACTACGTGTGTCTCTTACAGTGTGATGGACAGACAAGAGTAACTCTGTATGTCTCTCTACAGTGTGATGGACAGACAAGAGTAACTCTATGTGTCTCTCCAGTGTGATGGACAGACAAGAGTAACTACGTGTGTCTCTTACAGTGTGATGGACAGACAAGAGTAACTCTGTATGTGTCTCTACAGTGCAATGAGCAGACAACAGCAACTCTATATGTGTCTCTACAGTGTGATGGACAGACAAGAGTAACTCTACATACTACCATTGTGATGTGGCTTAAAAAGACTGTGTGGTCAAACAAGTTCATTGAACATTTCAAAATTAGAAGAGAAAAAAGGAGGGAAAAATAAAAATCAGACCATACAAGCAACAAACTAATAAAGATCAGGACCACAGATTTTGAATTTAATGTAATCAAGTGATACTATTCTTCTTTCATTTAAAGATCTCATGCACAATTTCCAAACCCGATTGATTTGTAAGGATTTTTCTATTCTAGTATTAAAAGTAACATTCCTAATTCTGTTCTCACTTTAAGAATTATGTATCTATAATTACAAGGTCATTATTTAAAACAGTTGACCTTTGTGATCAGAAATTCCTATTAATGTAACTTCTACCAAATTTAAACAGTCATTATTTGAAACAGCTGACCTTTGTGGTTAGAATTCCTATTAATGCCAATTCTACCATATTTAAACGGTCATTATTTGAAACAGCTGACCTTTGTGATCTGAAATTCCTATTAATGTAAATTCTACCATATTTAAACGGTCATTATTTGAAACAGCTGATCTTTGTGTCTGAAATTCCTATTAATGTAAATTCTACCAGATTTAAACGGTCATTATTTGAAACAGCTGACCTTTGTGATTAGAAATTCCTATTCACATCAATACATCATTAGATTCAATTGTACAAACAACAAATTGAGTATCAATAATAAAAATGAGGCCATATATTTATGAATCAAATAAGAAAATTTTACCTTCGTGTTAAGATTAAATGTTTTAAATTTAGTTTTCAAATGAAAAAGAAAATAGTGATCCAATGAAGAGAAAAAAATGTGTATACAAAAATGGCTTTAATAATGCATCATACACATGTTAAAAATATACATGTATGCCATAGGACTAGATAAAACAAGGTGTCCTTGTACAACAACAACATTACCTGTTGCACATGGAGGGAGAGAAAGAATGGATGTGGTTCATAGCAATAGTAAAGAACTCTGTTCATACATATCTACCCCTGCTGTAAGTTGTTTCCCATATCAGCCAGATAAAATCAGGAGCTAATTATGCATAATAAATTCCACAATACTTGTCTCATCATAAAATGTCTTGTTATTTAAGTTATATTTTTCATCTAAACCATATCACACTGTGTTGTCTTGAGTCACAGTGGTCTTTAAGAATGTTCAAGTCTTGAATATATTTTAGAAGTTTACAGGTACAAAGCATCCCTAAAAATAAAATTTGACAAATTCAAACTGATTCTATAAAGAAACAAAAGGTTTCCATAAACACGGTATCCCTCCTGTCAAAACAAATCATATCAAAGCTGTACAAAATCAATGCCAAAAAATGTCATGACTTACATGTCAAAACAAGTAAAAGAAGAGCAGTACACAAACTATGCTACAAACCGCAGTCTCACTCAAAACAATTCATATAAATGCAGTACACAAACAAATTTAGAAAAATATTAACATGATTAAGAGCAGTTTAGTAAAAAAGATTATAATATTATCTCAAGAGTGATAATAATATTATCTCTGGATGTGTTCCTCCTTTGGAACTTGTGCTAATTAGTAGCACTTTAACCCTCCAAGCCATCAGTGTTTTCCAGATTCTGTTTTTACATTAAGAGCTATTTTATGTACCAGTCTTTCATACTGGAGCTAAACAACTTTTCTCCCTATCTGTGTCTACATAATTAACCCCCATTTCAAATTTTATCCCAATTAATTTTCATTTTCCAGAATTTTCTCAATGTGATTCAGAATGCAGAATTTTCACCAAAACTTCATGATGATTCTGAAAAATCTGGAATGGTTGGCATATTTATAAAAATTTTGGAAGTGTGCACATGCAAAATTATTTCTATGAATATTAATTTTTGGCAATATATGACATATTTGCATTTCAATTACAACATCCTTAGCACTAGCTGCTGCCACAAAACAAAAAGCAGACTAACTGAAGAAAAATTAAAACATAACAGTGAGTACAAAAATTACGTAAGACTATAATACAGAGAAAGGTTTATATACATGTATTTATGTTTAAAGATACTTAGAGTAGGAAACAGCATCAAGCTAAACGCTCTTCAAAAAGTAATCTTTCCAGAAAATGCCATAGTGTTCGATTTGGCTTTACCATTTAGTGATTAATTTATGACTGTGCTGATCTTTCTCCGGACTTGTGATGTGGCAGACGGCTTCATGGTGCATGTTTGTGATGTGGCAGATGGCTTCACAGTGCATGTTCTCAGGCTTCCATTTGTTATAGGCGACATTGATGAATGTCTGAATAAAAAATATAAAGAGAAATGAGACAAGGAACAAAAGGATTATGAATTAACACATTTCAGTGATCAATTGGGAAAAATTATTTGCAACAAGTATTAACTGTTAAGAAATTTTGAATAAAGAATACTCCACTTTTTAGTTTAGGGAGTCCTTCAAGCATTCATTATGTAGTCTGCACACTTCATTATTTGTACACACCAATTTGTATACACAATTTATACACATATGCACTAATTTGTACACACCCAATTTGTGCATGTACACACTCATTTTTTACACACCTAATTTGTACAGGTACATGCCAATTTGTACACAACCAATTTGTACATGTAAATATTAACTTGTACACACTCAATGTGTATATGTACACCAATTTGTACACATGCAATTTAGACTTCTTGTGCTTCATAGAGCATGTTGGTTTTAATGGTACTTTTGACATATTATAGATTATATCATGCTTAGGAAATGGAACTAAGTGTTTTTTTCCAAAGGACAAGCCAGGGAAGCAAACACTGACTAGAATGGGCAGGTACTATGTGTTATTTCCACTGACACTCCATGACAGCAAACACAAGCTCTAATGGGCAGGTATCAATCAAGTGTCTTTTCCAAAGACATGCCAGGACAGCAAACACAGGCTGTAATGGGCAGGTATCAAAGCTGCAACCCTTGGACTACAGGTCTGATGCTCCACCAACAAAATCCTTGTAATCTGTGTATCCCAATCAGGGCTCTCTGGTAGAGATTCCAGGTCAACTACACAACAAAATCCTTATAATCTGTGTATCCCAATCAGGTCTCTCTGGTACTAGAGATTCCAGGTCAACTACACAACAAAATCCTTATAATCTGTGTATCCCAATCAGGTCTCTCTGGTACTAGAGATTCCAGGTCAACTACACAACAAAATCCTTATAATCTGTGTATCCCAATCAGGTCTCTCTGGTACTAGAGATTCCAGGTCAACTACACAACAAAATCCTTATAATCTGTGTATTCCAATCAGGACTCTCTGGTACAAGATTCCAGGTCAACTACACAACAAAATCCTTGTAATCTGTGTATCCTAATCAGGACTCTCTGGTAGAGATTCCATGTCAACTACACAACAAAATCCTTGTAATCTGTGTATCCCAATCAGGACTCTCTGGTACTAGAGATTCCAGGTCAACTACACAACAAAATTCTCAAAGGACGTAATGTGTCTAAAGCTGTCAAAATTTAGAAAACTTCTACCAGTCAATCCAATGATCAGTTACCAGGTACCAAATCAATGAGAAACTGAATTAAATGTGCACAAACCTGAAGTCCACAATTTTAAAATTCATAGTATCCTATAAATGTCCCTATGTGATGAATTCAGTCCTCAATGTCTGATAAAGTTCTGAAATCCTCCATCATCATCTAGTAAATCATCATGGTCCAGTCATCATAATATTGCTTGACTCCCTTTCCTTGGCCTCGCCATCACATGCTTGACTCCCTTTCCCTGGCCTTGCCATCATATGCTGGACTCCCTTTCCTTGGCCTCGCCGTCATCATGGTCTAGTCATCATAATATTGCTTGACTCATTTTCCTTGGCCTCACCATCATCATGGTCTAGTCATCATAATATTGCTTGACTCCCTTTCCTTGGCCTCGCCATCATCATGGTCTAGTCATCATAATATTGCTTGACTCCCTTTCCTTGGCCTCACCATCATCATGGTCTAGTCATAATAATATTGCTGGACTCCCTTTCCTTGGCCTCGCCATCATCATAATATTGCTTGACTCCCTTTCTTTGGCCTCACCATCATCACAGTCTAATCATCATAATATTGCTTGACTCCCTTTCCTTGGCCTCGCCATCATCATGGTCTAGTCATAATAATATTGCTGGACTCCCTTTCCTTGGCCTCGCCGTCATATGCTTGACTCCCTTTCTTTGGCCTCACCGTCATCATGGTCTAGTCATCATAATATTGCTTGACTCCCTTTCCATGGCCTCGCCGTCATCATGGTCTAGTCATCATAATATTGCTTGACTCCCTTTCCTTGGCCTCACCATCATCATGGTCTAGTCATCATAATATTGCTTGACTCCCTTTCCTTGGCCTCACCATCATATGCTTGACTCCCTTTCCTTGGCCTCACCGTCATCATAATATTGCTTGACTCCCTTTCCTTGGCCTCATCGTCATCATGGTCTAGTCACCATAATATTGCTTGACTCCCTTTCTTTGGCCACACCGTCATCATGGTCTAGTCACCATAATATTGCTTGACTCCCTTTACTTGGCCTCGCCATCATCATGGTCTAGTCATCATAATATTGCTTGACTCCCTTTCCCTGGACTCGCCATCATATGTGGAAGCTCATTTACAGAAAGAGCTTGAGCTCTGTAACACTTTCATCATGCAGTTTTATGATATCTATAAAAGGTTGGAACTGAACATGTCATTTGTACCGCAAGATCAACTTGCCTCTGTTACTTGCCACTAAACCACACTCATAGTGCAATCAAAGGGTTGTCACGTGGGAAAACAAGCCATTGGATTAAGGTCAATTATTTACTGGAAGAGTTAGACCTTTGCTTGGCACTGAAAACTACTCACATCAGAGGCTCAGTCAAAAGGATTGTCAACTTGAAAATAAAGTGAATGCTGCTTTAACAAGCAATGGCAGAAAACTTGTATACAGCAAATGGGTACCCTATGGCTCATTTTATTACCCAGGTAATTGTGAACAGGCGGGGGTACCTGATCACCTTGGTACCAGCTGACAGCTAGAAATGTGTCTCCATGAAACAACTTATTTTCCCCTGCAACACTCCCCTATTTATATTTTGGTCAGCTTTGGTCAGTCATCAGAATAGCTCATGGCCAGTCTTAGGTATACCGACATAAAGCCAGTGTGACTAACAGTTAAACCTCATCATCACTGTAATTATCAGGTGAAGCTAGTGTGACGAACTAACAGTTAATCTTTATTAATGTAATTATCATGTGAAAAGGACTGCCCATCTGAAGGCCATTCTGATGTCACTTTGAGGAAACTGATGTTTTATTGTGTATGTATGCAGCTGCAATTATTCACAAATAAAGGTTGTAATGGTGCTTAAATGAAATTGGTGGCAACAAATCAAATGTAGGCCAGGACTCTTCCCCTTTCTATATCTTGGCCATGCATGGCAGATCTGTGGAACTGCCCAACAGTTAACCCGTATCACCGTATTTATCATGTGAATAGAACTGCTATTTAAAAATGACTTCGTTTTTCATTTCGTGCTTTATGGCACTGCAAAACATGCAGGTTATTTAGTACAGTGACAACTAAAGTAAAGTGCCTTGCCCAAGGACACACCATGGTAGCTGCCCCAGGCTGGTCAGTGACAGGATTCAAACTTGCACCCTTTCAGCTGTGAAAATAATTGGGTTCTGTCCAAAATATTTAGCAGGATCACTTGTTGTAATGATCTTTGATCTTAAAATGAAGTTTTCAAGTGGACTCATCTTAAAGATTATGTGTGGTACACAATGTTTTGAATTTTTAATATTTTTCAGAGTTTTGCATTTTATAACTCTTTTAATGAATCATTTCTCCCTTTCATTTCCACAACCGATGATTTTATTCTGATGCATAAAATATCATCATATCTTTAAGCTTCTATTGTAACACTGGTCAGTGTCTATTCTGTTTATGAGAAAACTTGTCAAATAATTGACACTGACTTCAAGTTCTGGTACATTTTGATAAAATTCAAGACATTCTATACAGAATTTGACATCATGTTAAAAACATTATTTAGTGGTATCTTGATAATCTTTGATTTTACCTAATTAATACTTTACAGTTGCCTTGCTAAGTGAAATGTGGTAGTTTCCCAGGTGGTTGCAAAACTATGATTGCTTTATGAACTGCATCATAGTGTTTTCTCTTTTTGATTGCCTTACAAACTGCATCATTGTGTTTTCTCTGTAATCTAAATTCATCTAGTTTATTTAATTTCAAACTTTATTGTAACAGAAAAGCGGAAGATCAATGTATCAGTGATAACCAAGTTTGACTTAGTAACTTACAATTATATCTAGTCATGACAATAGTTATTAGACAATTATATCTAGTCATGACAATAGTTATTAGACAATTATATCTAGTCATGACAATAGTTATTAGACAGTTATATCTAGTCATGACAATAGTTATTAGACAAAAAATATTGTAAACATTTTCATAACTGATGAAACACAAAACGATTCAGTTTCGATGTGATTAATCTCCCTGCATGCCAGAACTGTCACTTTATGCCAAACGTGAGTCGTCCATTAGGGATATTTATAGGAAAAGTAGTCTTGATATGTAAATCCGAAAATAAGTATTTTTCACAGTAACCAAGAAGACTTTATTTACCATCTTCCTGACGATTTTGCTCAAATTGTGACAATTTTACACATTGTGCATTTTATAAAACTGGTTTGTCACAAGCAGTTTAAGCATTCCAACTTGAAAGAAAGAGAGGGGCACCCTAAAACACTGCTCTGCTCCCCCTCTCCTCCTTTCACTGTGTGTCTACTGCCATAAACTGCAAAATCAGCATTTCTATAACCAAAAAGACAGTCTCATTATTTAAATTGGCATTTCTATAACCAATAAGGCATTCTCATTATTTAAATTAGCATTTCTATAACCAATAAGACATTCTCATTATTTAAATTGGCATTTCTATAACCAATAAGACATTCTCATTATTTAAATCGGCATTTCTATAACCAATAAGACATTCTCATTATTTAAATCGGCATTTCTATAACCAATAAGACATTTTCATTATTTAAATCGGCATTTTTATAACCAATAAGACATTCTCATTATTTAAATCGGCATTTCGATAACCAATAAGACTTTCTCATTATTTAAATTGGCATTTCGATAACCAATAAGACATTCTCATTACTTAAATCGGCATTTCTATAACCAATAAGACATTCTCATTATTTAGATCAGCATTTCTATAACCAATAAGACATTCTCATTATTTAAATATCATTTCTATAACCAATAAGACATTCTCATTATTTAAATCAGCATTTCTATAACCAATAAGACATTCTCGTTAATTAAATTGGCATTTCTATAACCAATAAGACATTCTCATTATTTAAATTAGCATTACTATAACCAATAAGACATTCCCATTATTTAAATTAGCATTTCTGTAACCAATAAGACATTCCCATTATTTAAATTATTATTTCTATAACCAATAAGACATTCTCATTATTTAAATTAGCATTTCTATAACCAGTAAGACATTCCCATTATTTAAATTGGCTGTCTTAATTGTTTTTCAATTCTAAATCGCTCGCATGACTGACTGCAAGTCATATTCTACTCAAACACAAAGTTGAAGGTGCATATCCTTGCCAGGGCTTGATTACAAGCTTACAGGCATTATGACAAGTGATCCTGCTAAACATTTTTGACACAAGACAATTTGTTT
This sequence comes from Megalonaias nervosa, assembly GCA_016617855.1. Classification (NCBI taxonomy): domain Eukaryota; kingdom Metazoa; phylum Mollusca; class Bivalvia; order Unionida; family Unionidae; genus Megalonaias; species Megalonaias nervosa. Next base: position 58,612 of record JAECUM010013699.1, read on the forward strand.
ATATTATAACAAAAGCAATGAAACTATCACCATTATATTTAACAGTGGCTGTTCAAGAGATTTACACCTATGGCAAAAACAAACTTTCCCAGCTTGAAAATCATAAAAGTTGCAAAGCACAACTGTTTAGTAACTCCACTTTAGCAAACAACAGCTCTTCCAGGAAAGAACAAATGCTACATGTTCAAAGAAACTTCAACAAGACATGTATTCAGAATATGGACTGATTCACTGCACTAACAAGTCATGTATTCAGAATATGGACTGATTCACTGCACTAATGAGTCATGTATTCAGAATATGGACTGATTCACTGCACTAACGAGTCATGTATTCATAATACAGACTGATTAACAGCATCACTGAGTCATGTATTCAGAATATGGACTGATTCACTACACTAATGAGTCATGTATTCAGAATATGGACTGGTTCACTGCACTAATGAGACACATATTATGAATATGGACTGATTCACTGCACTAATGAGACATGTATTCTGAATATGGAGATTCACTAATGAGTCATGTATTCAGAATATGGACTGGTTCACTGCACCAACAAGCCATGTATTCAGAATATGGACTGATGCACTACACTAGGAGTCATGTATTCAGAATACAGATTGAGTAACTGCATTAATGAGTCAAGTATTCAGAATACTGACTGATTAACTGCACCAACAAGTCATACATTTAGAATATGAACTGATTCACTACAATAATGAGTCATGTATTCAGAATACGGGCTGATTCACTGCACCAATGAGTCATGTGTTCAGGATATGGACTGATTCAATGCACTAATGAGTCATGCATTCAGAATATGGACTGATTCACTGCACTAACGAGTCATGCATTCAGACTATGGACTGATTCACTGTACTAATGAGTCATGTATTCATAATGATTCCATAAATGAAAAATGTCAAGATTAAAGCAAACACTTCCCCTTCCATATGTAGCTGAGCTTAATTACTACACTGTTATAAAAGTTATGGAATGTGTATCCCAAGACTACAATGTTACAAATGTTATTACAATAGTTATGAAATGTGTATTCCATGACTACTCTTACAAAAGATAAGCCCACCACATTATCTCAAAAAATGGTGAAACATGCAAATTCATCCATAGAATTTACAAGAGAACAGTTATGTATATTTTCTTAATTCTTTCTTTCAAAAACTTTTTTCCCACCAGTACTCAGCTCTCACTCCAAGCTGTGGGGTCATCCAAAAAGCTACTTGTAGGATAATTACATAGCAGACTGGAACCTATTTTGGTGTGTATATATAATTTGTATTGTGTGCCTCACCTTTGTCTGTAAATGAGGGTAGAGGTCTGGCCCACCTGACTATTGTCTTGTTTTGCTTTCCTGACTTTTTCTCATGATTATAAATGGTAAACAAGATGTTTATTAGATTTTAAATTCAAGGCCTTAACTTGTTTTTGAATCTGATGGAATTTTCCATTTGAAATGACCCACATACTGGGCATTTTATTGTCTTAGGGCAAGTGAAATTAGTTTAGTCTATGGAACCATTTACTGTTTTACTCAGATATATTGGATGAATCATTTATTTAAAATATTCATTAGAATTACAAAGTGCTCATTGACTTTTTGGATTAAAACATTACTCTGGGATAAATGTGAATTCATTCAAAGACGTTCTGGATTATATCACTGTGATACATCAAGGCTTTTGGTACATCAACCTATTCAAGACAATTAGTACATAAGCACATTCAATATTGGAACTCTTTACAGAGAAGCATCACTAAGTAAATCAAATGAAATACACTGCATATCCATGTGCATCATGCAGCACAACGAATCATGACTGCATATACATACACATTTTGCAGCACAATGAAAATGGACTGCATATCCATACACATTATGCAACATAATGAAATAGACTGCATATCCATACACATTATGCAACAGAATGAAACATGACTGCATATCCATATCATTATGCAACAAAATGAAACATGACTGCATATCCATATCATTATGCAACACAATGAAACATGACTGCATATCCATATCATTATGCAACACAATGAAACAGGACTACATACCCATAAGCATTTTGCAGTACATTAATAAAATTCTTTTTGCTATAAAAAGGTTCAAATAAATAAAACGCATGTTTTTTAATTAAAGATGTACAATAAAAGCATAATAAATATAATACAATAAACAGGAATCCTGTATCAGCTTTCATGATTCTGCAACATTACAGGAAATATTTGAAGTGTCTCATGTGAGCCGATTAGATCATATACACAAAACACAAATATTTTCTTTAATGATGACTAACCTCCTATGAGCCCTGCTCTGCAGTGTTCCTGGGGTAAGTGATACAAGAGCTTGCATGTTAGCGGTAAGATCTTCCACTTCACGCTTCAGTCGGCTTGGAGTCTCCATGTCATACCTGTAAATTGGGAAAAATAATCAAACTTGAAACAAATTTGCATAGCATGATATGTTGGTACAGTGGTCTAAAATAAGTGGTTTCTATACTTCAAGACTTAAGTAGAGCCAACAAAAACCATCATGTTAAGATAAGTCTATGGATGAAAACCATAATGGACACAAGTTAAGGTGGAGCAAGGAGACCAGACAAGTCAATGGATGAAAACCTTCATGGAGACAAGGAGACTATTTAGACTAGCCAATGGAATAAGCAAAATTAAAAGCTGTTCAGGGGTGTTATGACTGAACATAGACATATGTTCCACACTCAGCTCTGAAAAGAGAAATCAGCTTTAACTTCTGTTTGATTACATAACATAAAGGATCATGTGTTCATTTGTTACATCACCAGACACTACCTTCAACCTCTCATGCAGCACAAATTCATATGCTGAGAAAAGCAACAGACAGATGACATTTTCATTTGCTTGAAAAAATAAATATATAACCCACATTAGTATCTGCTAATGCAGCAGAAAAAAGAAAAATCTACATATGGTTTTCAAGTGCAAAAAGAGATTTAAAATTCAAAATGTGATGTTGAAGACTGTCAACAATGAATCAAGGGGATATCATTCAAGATCTAATATCCATACCAATTTACCAGACATTATTGCATGCAAGCATAATTTCAGAAAAAATATCCGTCAAAAGCTACTTCCCTTGCAAATCCCCATGTTGTACATTGCATATTACTCTCCAACCTCTATTTCATCCACATCCTGGAGGGGAACTGTGACTCTTAAACCAAAATCTGACCAAGAAATATTGAAAACATGTAACCACAAGTAAAATATTTCAGCATATAATCTCTAGACCCCCAACCTATTTCACATGCAATGGTCAAATTGACTAATTTCCTTTATTTCCAACTAATGATCTGGAAGAATATATTTGCCAAGGTTTGAATCACTGGTGTAGCACAGCTCACTTGATTTTTTCATTTCTCCATGTGTCACAGTTGTGGCAGTTCCCCATAAATGTTTAGAGGTCAATACCTATAGATCATTAGTGACTGGGTAGCCATGTGACATACAATTTCACTGTGAAGCTCTAGACATTCGAATAGCCAATAAATGAAGATTGCACATGGAAAGACCAAGACATCTGATTGATTTACAACTGGATACCAATTGACAGGGCTCAGGATAAACACTTTTCTTGTAAACTGGTTGTGCCGATGAAAACTTTACTACTTGTTTCTGGGCTGAATTCATGAAGATTCGCACCCTGCAAACAAATCTCAATGCATCTGATACCAATAACAACCACTTAAGTTCAATACTGCTCAACACTGGGTGTCACTTAATGATTCCTTCTATCTGCCTTCTTATCTGTTCAGGACATGCTACAAATGAGGTGAATTTTGCAATGTACAAACCTACCCCATGCAGACTTGATATTAAAATAGGTTAAAACCATAAACATATAGACAGATTGAACCTTCTTATACATGGCTACCAACAGACAGATTGAACCTTCTTATACATGGCTACCAACAGACAGATTGAACCTTCTTATACATGGCTATCAATAGACAGATTGAACCTTCTGATACATGGCTACCAATAGACAGATTGAACCTTCTTATACATGGCTACCAACAGACAGATTGAACCTTCTTATACATGGCTTCCAATAGATAGATTGAACCTTCTTATACATGGCTACCAATAGACAGATTGAACCTTCTTATACATGGCTACCAATAGACAGATTGAACCTTCTGATACATGGCTACCAATAGACAAATTGAACCTTCTTATACATGGCTACCAACAGACTGTACCTTCTTATACATGGCTTCCAATAGACAGATTGAACCTTCTTTTACATGGCTACCAACAGACAGACTGAACCTTCTTATACATGGCTACCAATAGACAGATTGAACCTTCTTGTACATGGCTACCAACAGATAGTTGAACCTTCCTATACATGGCTACCAATTGACAGATTGAACCTTCTTATACATGGCTTCTAATAGACAGATTGAACCTTCTGATACATGGCTACCAATAGACAGATTGAACGTTCTTATACATGGCTACCAACAGACAGATTGAACCTTCTGATACATGGCTACCAACAGAGAGATTGAACCTTCTTATGCATGGCTACCAATAGACAGATTGAACCTTCTTATACATGGCTTCCAACAGACAGACTAAACCTTCTTATGCATGGCTACCAATAGACAGATTGAACCTTCTTATACATGGCTTCCAACAAACAGACTAAACCTTCTTATGCATGGCTACCAATAGACAGATTGAACCTTCTTATACATGGCTTCCAACAGACAGACTAAACCTTCTTATGCATGGCTACCAATAGACAGATTGAACCTTCTGATACATGGCTACCAATAGACAGACTGAACCTTCTTATACATGGCTACCAATAGACAGATTGAACCTTCTGATACATGGCTACCAATAGACAGACTAAACCTTCTTAAGCATGGCTACCAACAGACAGATTGAACCTTCTAATACATGGCTACCAATAGACAGACTAAACCTTCTTATGCATGGCTACCAATAGACAGATTGAACCTTCTGATACATGGCTACCAATAGACAGATTGAACCTTCTAATACATGGCTACCAATAGACAGATTGAACCTTCTAATACATGGCTTCCAATAGACAGATTGAACCTTCTTATACATGGCTACCAATAGACACACTAAACCTTCTAATACATGACTACCAATAGACAGATTGAACCTTCTAATACATGGCTTCCAATAGACAGATTGAACCTTCTTATGCATGGCTTCCAATAGACAGGTTGAATCTTCTTATACATGGCTACCAATAGACAAATTGAACCTTCTTATACATGGCTACCAACAGACAGATTGAACCTTCTTATACATGGCTACCAATAGACAGATTGAACCTTCTTATACATGGCTACCAACAGACAGATTGAACCTTCTTATACATGGCTACCAACAGACAGATTGAACCTTCTTATACATGGCTATCAACAGACAGATTGAACCTTCTTATACATGGCTACCAATAGACAGATTGAACCTTCTTATACATGGCTACCAACAGACAGATTGAACCTTCTTATACATGGCTTCCAATAGATAGATTGAACCTTCTTATACATGGCTACAAATAGACAGATTGAACCTTCTTATACATGGCTACCAATAGACAAATTGAACCTTCTTATACATGGCTACCAATAGACAGACTAAACCTTCTAATACATGACTACCAATAGACAGATTGAACCTTCTAATACATGGCTTCCAATAGACAGATTGAACCTTCTTATACATGGCTTCCAATAGACAGACTGAACCTTCTTATGCATGGCTTCCAATAGACAGGTTGAATCTTCTTATACATGGCTACCAATAGACAAATTGAACCTTCTTATACATGGCTACCAACAGACAGATTGAACCTTCTTATACATGGCTACCAATAGACAGATTGAACCTTCTTATACATGGCTACCAACAGACAGATTGAACCTTCTTATACATGGCTATCAACAGACAGATTGAACCTTCTTATACATGGCTACCAATAGACAGATTGAACCTTCTTATACATGGCTACCAACAGACAGATTGAACCTTCTTATACATGGCTACCAACAGACAGATTGAACCTTCTTATACATGGCTACCAACAGACAGATTGAACCTTCTTATACATGGCTACCAACAGACAGATTGAACCTTCTTATACATGGCTACCAACAGACAGATTGAACCTTCTTATACATGGCTACCAATAGACAGATTGAACCTTCTTATGCATGGCTACCAATAGACAGATTGAACCTTCTTATGCATGGCTACCAACAGACAGATTGAACCTTCTTATACATGGCTACCAATAGACAGATTGAACCTTCTTATACATGGCTTCCAATAGATAGATTGAACCTTCTTATACATGGCTACCAATAGACAGATTGAACCTTCTTATACATGGCTACCAATAGACAGATTGAACCTTCTTATACATGGCTACCAATAGACAGATTGAACCTTCTTATACATGGCCTCTTGCATAACAACATAGAAGAAAACTAAATCCAGAAATCAGTTGCACACCAAGCACCAACATACTTAATGATAATCATAATCCCCAAGTACTTAATGATATTCACATTTTCTGTGACAATTTTAGGTAATCTAGACATTATTAATGATATTCACATTGTCTGTGACAATTTTAAAGGTAATCCAGACATTTATAATGATATTCATATTGTCTGTGACAACTTTTATAGGTAATATCGACATTATTAATGATATTCACATTGTGAAAATTTTGGATAATCTAGACATCATTAATGATATTCACATTGTCTGTGACAATTTTAAAGGTAATCCAGACATTTATAATGATATTCACATTGTCTGTGACAATTTTTATAGGTAATATCGACATTATTAATGATATTCACATTGTGACAATTTTGGATAATCTAGACATCATTAATGATATTCACATTGTCTGTGACAATTTTAAAGGTAATCCAGACATTTATAATGATATTCACATTTTCTGTGACAATTTTTGTAGGTAATCTAGACATTATTAATGACATTCACATTGTGACAATTTTGGATAATCTAGACATCATTAATGATATTCACATTGACTGTGACAATTTTTATAGGTAATCTAGACATCATTAATGATATTCACATTGTCTGTGACAATTTTTAAAGGTAATCTAGACATCATTAATGATATTCACATTGTCTGTGACAATTTTGGATAATCTAGACATTAATGATTTCACACTGTCTGTGACAACTTTTATAGGTAATCTAGACATCATTAATGATATTCACATTGTGACAATTTTAGGTAATCTAGAAATTATTAATGATATTCACATTGTCTGTGACAATTTTTATAGGTAATCTAGACACCATTAATGATATTCACATTGTCTGTGACAATTTTTATAGGTAATCTAGACATCATTAATTATATTCACATTGTCTGAAAATTTTTATAGTTAATCTAGACATTATTAATGATATTCACATTGTCTGTGACAATATTTATAGGTAATCTAGACATTATTAATGATACTCACATTGTGACAAATTTTAAAGGTAATATCGACATTATTAATGATATTCACATTGTGACAATTTTAGGTAATCTAGACATCATTAATGATATTCACATTGTCTGTGACAATTTTTATAGGTAACCTAGACATTATTTGAATGTGCTGAGATTTTCCTGTACAATGATCATTTGATGAGATGACTTGTGATAAGTTAAGAGTTAGAGAATGTCCCATTTTTAAAATCTACTTTGTGTTGCCATATCAGTGTTTCCCTTTCAGCACATTTGTGCATCAGAGGTGCACATCTGAAAAAATTTGATGCACACATATTGTTGTCATGTGTATTTTTTATGCAAATGATTCACACGCTGCTATCAGGATTTATTCAGCCTTCAACACAGAGGACATGGGATGGCATCATTTATACTTCAAGTGCAGGCATTGTTATGATGATTTACTTTCCCTAATCTTGTCAGCTCTTTCTAGTCAGCTTCAAATGTAGGCTTTGTTATATGGATTAGTCAAATGTAGGCTTTGTTACATGGATCAGTCAAATGCATGCTTTGTTACATGGATCAGTCAAATGTAGGCTTTGTTACATGGATTAGTCAAATGTAGGCTTTGTTATATGGATTAGTCAAATGTAGGCTTTGTTATATGGATCAGTCAAATGTAGGCTTTGTTACATGGATTAGTCAAATGTAGGCTTTGTTACATGGATTAGTCAAATGTAGGCTTTGTTACATGGATTAGTCAAATGTAGGCTTTGTTACATGGATCAGTCAAATGTAGGCTTTGTTACATGGATTAGTCAAATGTAGGCTTTGTTACATGGATTAGTTTCCCATAGCCTCCTGAGATCTTGCATGATTTCCTTCAGGATCAACAACATGTCAAATAGAAAAACAAATCTTGACACTTTTCTGACAAGAAAAGTCACCCAGATGAAAACAATGTGCACTCAGAACTACCAGCCAAGAAACCAAAAGTAAAACACAGCAAAGTAACCGTGGCAGGTAACTTGAAAGAAAAGTCGAGGAAAGAATTGCTCTAGCTGGAATGTGGCACATCTGTTGGGATGAACTGCTTGATTTGTGTTCAAGCAAATGTGACAACTGCTAAAGTGACAACTTTTGTGACTGGTGATTTCCTGCAAGTTTCACATAATATACATCATAGCGACCTATTTAGAAAGCACATAATGTTGAGACAACAGTTGGCTTGTCTTAGTTTCAGTGGAGCCATGATGAAGTAATCCCTCAGCTCCCGTTGCCAACTGGGAATCTGGAGTTTGATAGGAGCACCTGAGTGGTTCTCTAGAAATGGACTGGCATTAAATAACCATTGTTCACCTTTGCTGAAATCCACTATTTTTCATCACTTTAAAGAACAAACACAAACACAAAGAAAACAAATCTCCATGAGAGTTGCTGTTCACCTTTAGGTTATCAGCTTTCACTAAAATGAATACCAAGATGGCAAAGAAAACAATCCTACAAAAAACTGCTGTTGTGTGCCAAGTTAATTTGTATATGAGCATTAGCCTACTAAAAGTCTATGTGCTAACCAACATGTATCTATTGTACATGAGCATTAGCCTACTAAAAGTCTATGTGCTAACCAACATGTATCTATTGTACATGAGCAGCCTACTAAAAGTCTGTGTTAACCAACATGTATCTATTGTACATGAGTATTAGCCTATTAAAAGTCTGTGTTAACCAACATGTATCTATTGTACATGAGCATTAGCCTACTAAAAGTCTCTGTGCTAACCAACATGTATCTATTGTACATGAGCATTAGCCTACTAAAAGTCTATGTGCTAACCAACATATCTATGATGACATTTTGCAACCATTCTGTGATTAAAAAAAAAATTCCGCTAAATTGATAATACAAAATAGAAAAGTTTAGACAGAAATTAAAGATAATGAAATCTTACTAATGCACTCCCTTTTTTCTCTCATACTGAGACAATGAATATCTATGTAGTGTCATTGCCCACACATTGAACTGCTTACTGTATGTATTTTTTTTTTACAACATCTACATTTCCCAAGGAGCACTTGATCAGACAACTCTGTGGAATAATTTTATATTCACCAACATAACAATGCCACATCAAATTTGTATTACCCCTTGATGTCGAAATAAATCATACATTAACTTCAGGAGAATTTGCATTTAACAATAAATATGCACAAGCATCAATAGAATTAAGTCCATCATGAATGCATCCGTAGGGTCCAATTACACAGGAAAATAAAATATTAAAAACAAAAGCGGAAATTGTGATGCTTCACATAATAGATAGTATTAACAATGAAACTCATTAGTGCATTCTTGCAAAGACCATCAGCCCACTTCACTGACACTAAGTCCTGCACTGAGTGGCAATGAAATTCATTAGTGCATTCTTGCAAAGACTATCAACCCACTTCACTGAAACTTAGTCCTGCACTGAGTGGCAATGAAACTCATTAGTGCATTCTTGCAAAGACCATCAGCCCACTTCACTGACACTTAGTCCTGCACTGAGTGGCAATAAAACTCATTTGTGCATTCTTGCAAAGACCATCAACCCACTTCACTGACACTTAGTCCTGCACTGAGTGGCAATGAAACTCATTAGTGCATTCTTGCAAAGACTATCAACCCACTTCACTGACACTTAGTCCTGCACTGAGTGGCAATGAAACTCATTAGTGCATTCTTGCAAAGACTATCAACCCACTTCACTGACACTTAGTCCTGCACTGAGTGGCAATGAAACTCATTAGTGCATTCTTGCAAAGACCATCAACCCACTTCACTGACACTTAGTCCTGCACTGAGTGGCAATGAAACTCATTAGCACATGCTTGCTGAGGTCATCAAACAGCTTCACCACCACCACCACCCTGGCCTTGCAGTGACTGGCAAGTGCAACTCACTGAGAAAGTGTGGTGAGCTTTTTTCCATAAGACGTCATGACAACTCTGTCAAATGTACAGAGTGATCGTTTAGGATCTTTATGCTAATGATCTCCATACTCACTGCACCTCAATCATGACATGTGGGGAAACAAAACAACTGAATGAGCCTTACCGTATTTATAGAAGAATGTCTTATGGTGTGAAGACCAATGGCAATGTTTCCTTCCAAAAGTGAGGTTAGACAGGGTGGTGTATGCAGCTATTTAATATCCACTTGAATTATTTACTCATCTTCCCACTCTAATACCAATATCAACAGGTCAGGCAATCATACAAATGCATATATACCAATGTG
>JAECUM010013700.1:0-80536 GCA_016617855.1 Megalonaias nervosa
ATTATTATTATCGTTATTATTTAATTCTCCATCTTTCCGTTATTATCACTAGCGATTATGAATGCTTCATCGTAGGTTTTCATTATCGTCACGAACTCCTCATCGGATATTTTACCATCACTGAGATACGCTGAAATATACGAGCACAATTTAATGTATGCGGCTGTTGCTGTGTGCAATTTCATTATGTACTCGTTTAGTTTATTATTTGTACACGTAGATATTTTCTTAGCGATAATAATGAAAATACCTGCGCATGTTGTTGCCGTTGAAACCATAATTGTTACAACTGCAGGCGCTGTCATCGTTATTGTTGATAGTAATAATCCAGTTCCAGCAATAACAGCAGAAACCGAGTATACCATTATATCAATAACAACCATACGACGACGATATTTTTTTACCTTTATCGTGTAATCGTCGATATTTTTTAGTTTAGTTTGACACTCACATACTTGAGCGTATCTGTGACGTTGAACGTCAATAAATGACTCTTGATTCATTATTTTTATCTAGATAACTAATTGAGGAGTTTCACATACAAATTCCAAGCACCACCAGTATAACGCTCTGGTTAAATTTTTATCAGATGCTTCCAGCATAAACGTTTCTTCAGTATCTTTATTTATTATGACGGATACAACTCCAGAAAAATCATCGCTTGAATAACGCCATGGAAATGTAGTAAATATAGTAAATTTTGCCATGCTAAATATAGACAATCTGTATATGCCAGTGACTTCTGCGGTGTGTTTGAGATTATTATCCTGCAGTGTCCATATTCCTAATCCTGATGCTACTGTGTATACCATGTTAATGATCTGCTTGTGTGGAATTTTAACGAGATTAGTTTTTTCGATGATATTAGGAATGCCACTAACAATATCATTGATTTTCATGTTAATGTCGGTAAGTTTTATGTCAACGACTGGTGGAGTTCCAAAAAATTTGTTAATATTTCTGTTTACATTTCTACGAAAATTTAGAAATGTTTGTACATGACTAATATATTCAGCTCTAAATGCAGCAATTCCATCATTAATTGTCGTTAACGAAGTCGTTATTGGAATTTCCTTATCGTCAACGTATTTTTTAGTTGCGGCGTTGAAATCTGTTTCTGGTGTTCTGAGATTATTAATACCATTATTATTCATGTCAAGAAATGCACGCATTATACCACCGCGCACTGACACGTACTTGGATTCTTAATCATCGACGTATTTTTTTGTTGCTGCGTCTGTATCTGCGATTGGATCTCCAAGATATGTAATTTTTCTTCCTGACATAATAATGTCACCGGTAAATACATCACTAGTTTTCTTAACATAATCGTTAACCGATTTACCGGAATCCTGTATTTTACCCTGATCAGTAAAAGTAACGATATTATTAACAACCGCGTTGGGAATTCGTATAAGTACATCTGGTAGTTGTATATTACTCGTTTTTAATCGTCCTTGTTTGTCCTGAAAAACGACGACTTCATTTTGATCCACACTTGTGATATTTAATAAATCATTGATTTCATTTCTGAGCTGATCAAGAGTTGCATATTTAGATAAATCGAACTTCTGAGTTTTACCTGAGGATCTTCCGTAAATATCTACCATTATATTTACTGATATCAGTTTAAGTGTTATGACGTAGCGTAGTGAACGCGTGTACAACTTTATGAGGCGGTGCTGTTGATTTTGATATAGCATCAAGCACAGCGAGTGTTTCACGACCGCATATTGGAGGATCAGTTATTTTTTGTGTTGGTAGCATTGAATACCAGATTGGAATATCGCCGGTAACGTACTCTAAAAATTCTTTTGGTGGTGCTAATCCATAGGAATCAAAATAAATAATTCCACGTGGATCAATTGCATATCCTACCCAGTGCGTGCCTGGTCCAGAGTTTTTATCGAGATTAATAATACCAGTTTCAATATTGTTTGGTTTTTTAGGTAATTGATCGCGCATAAAAACACCCCTGAAATTTTTTATTTTTAATTGCTTAGCAGCATTAAGTAAATCAAAATTGGACATAGGTGATATTAGTAAACTGTCCCTGGTAATCTTAGACCCTTTCCGTACCATGAATGTGGAGTCCCTGGTAATCTTAAACCTCTTCCTTTTTTTTTGATTCCCTTTCCTGTTGCTTTCTTTAATGCCATTCCAGCAGCTGTTCCAACAGCACTTAACGCAGCTGCCTTTGCAACAGCTGGGGCTGCAGCTGCTATTAATGCTGGTATTGCTGCAAGAAGTGGAAATATACCACCCGTTTTAGCAATATCTTTGATGGCACCTGCAGAAAGATTAAGTTTAACGCCTTTATTTGATTTTTTAGCGTCACTGAAGTTTCTGAACTGACGCTCGGTCAACGATAGTTTATTTGCACCGGTCATCTGTTCTCGCTTTAGCGATATTTTTATTCCATAATTATTTTTTGATGCTGATTGCAGCTTTTTAATCTGACCAGGAGTCAGACTCACACTAACGTGATGATATAACATTATTAATATTATGAACGATCTAATTACATGTTTTCTACTGGGGCATCAATAACTCTCATTCGTCCACCAACACCTTCGAGTAACATCGATTTATCGCTGAGTATAACTGCGATTGCTTTGTAATTAACAATAACTCCTTGAATCACACGAGCTCGAAAATGAATATCTACAACAGATTGTCTTGTTAAATCTAAATGTTCTAAAGAAAAGTAATAAATCGGATACAGCATTGTAAAATCTAGCTGCGATATTTGTAAACCAGTATCAATATTTTGATCACGTCCCATAAACGACATTAATCGATGATAAGCCCGTGCTACATGATTTTGATCGAAATTCAGTAATATATCCTCGGATGGTTCTTGATGTCCATTTATCCTTAATGAAACCTCAGAAACACCGAGTTGGTCAAATATGATATTACTTTGTGTCTGATTATTTACTCGTGCAGTATTTTGAAGCACAATAAATATATGTCGCGGTGCAGAAACACCTTGCTGAGAAGCTATCTGCCACGTAAATAAACCATTAATATTACTCTGGATAGCATCTGTGGTCATAGTTAACCATGATAACGCTGATTTACCGCCTTGACTCATAAAAGATAGTAACCGGTCTTCTTCAGATATCGAGGGGGTCATCACTGGCATCCACAGGGAAAGTTTTGTTAGTATTACTATACCTGCATCACCAGCAGGTCGCCATATTGCATCATCGTCTGTGCCTTTTCGTAATAGTACAACTGTGTGTTTGGCTCCAAAAATGACTTTTCTGACATTTCTACAGAACCCAAAAATATGTGACAGTGGAATTGCACATGAAAATATTCTCCTATCACCTTTTAACATTGCTCGACGTGATCTAAATCATAAGTTGAAATCTGGATCTACATTAATAATCATACTTTGTACATCCTCATTGGCGTTTCTAGCAAAATTTCTTGGTTGTCCTATTTCATATTGTTGGTACTCTGGAGAATTAGAAGTATCTTTCACAAACATCATTGATGGACCAGCTGATCTCGAATAATCATCGCTGTATCTTGCAAGACCCAATATCGTCGTGGCGACGTCGACGTCTTTCTGAATTGATTCAATATTTTTCCCGTCAATCATGTACGTAGCGCTATCAAACAACGCCATAATACCATTATTAACAAAGCCGACACTAACATCAGCGGCGTATGCTACTGGTGCTGCAGGAACAGCGTTATTTAAAATTTCACCTTCAAATTCGATAAATGCCTCAGCGGGTAAGAAATATCTACTTGTATCCTGAACCTGTAGTTCGATTCGTCCACGCTGATCTGGAATTCGTGCGTCATAAGAATAATACTGATAATCGCGCATAGACTCATCTTTGAGAACTGGTGCATCCATGTCAAACGCGGGGTCAGATATGCGCTTAAACATCTTTATTATTATCGTCTTCGTCTAACACGAAGACCACTTCGGGAAGTGAGACCACTTCCTGCTATCAGACTAGCGGTTATATTTTTTCCCTTTTCCGACATCGGGATATCAGCTAACTCCGCTAGTTTTTGATTAGCTGCTTGATTTATTATTTTACTTACATTTGCGGGCATCACCTCAGTGCTAGGTAATTTCACAGGTTGAGGTCGGGCCGCTTGTGGTCTGCGTATTAATCTTGATAGTCTATCTTTAATTGCTGAGAATGCTTTGCTAGCAATATTACCAACAGCGCCTATACCTTTTTCACGAACAACATCAATAGCTTTCATTCCTAGCTGCTTTGCAATCGGTATTGCTTTTGGGGCTATCCTCCTAAACAGACCCTGAATAACATCACCTAATCCATCTCCGTAAATCGTTTTGTATACCGGTAATTGAGAATTTATTACCCTGACCATGGTAGGTCCACGAGTATTATGTATGATCATTTTATTATTAAGTGACTTTATAACTAATTACATACTTAATCACTATGATACTCATCGGCGATTTCATTAATGAGAGACTGATATACATCAATATCCATGATACCGCCTGTAAATAATCGTTTACAAATATCAGCTACTTCATTAATGATTTCTGGGGAATTATTACCAGCTCGTTTTCCTCCAATGAGAATTTCTAATCGATCAACATCAGCAAGAACGTTATTGGGACAGGTAATAAAACCACTTCCTAGACCACTTCCAGTTGCCCCAAGGACGTCTTGAAATTTTTCTTCTTCTTCCTTACCTGTTGTTTGGGCTAGTTGTAGTTGTTGTGATCGTGGTAATTTAATCTGTGGTGATTGTGGTAATATTGCAAATTCTTCTTTTTGTTGTCGTTCTCGTCGTTGTTTTATTGTTTCTTGTCGTTCTTGTTTTCGTTGTTCTCATTGTCGTTGTAGCTGTTGTTGTTGTTGTAGTATCTTGTGTTGTTGTAGTAGTGGTTGCAGTCGTGGTATTGGTTGCTCTGGTGATGGAAATTTGAGATGTGGTGATGATATTGGTGATGATTCAAATTGTGGTGGTTGTGATAATCGTTTGCTTTGTTCAACCTCTTCTACATATTTATTTAAAGCCTCACCAAAACTGTTAAAATCCTTAATATCTTCATTAGATCTGATTTCTGGAATACCAGTAGCGACGCGATATATATCCTTGATCCAATTGGCAGAGCTTAATGATTTAATATATTCTGGTTTTACATATTTTTTTCTTTCATAATATCCAAACGCGGCAATATCAAATAATCGGGTTGGATCCCTGATAGCAGCAATACCTTCAGGTGTAAATTTATTCATTATCTTAATTTTGGTTCTTGGTGGTCGTGGTTGTGGTTGAGCTGCTTGTGGTGGTGGTTGTGGTGGTGGTTGAGCAGCTTGAATACGACCAGCAATATCAGCAGGTAATGTTTCAAGAGCTCGTTGTGTTGCCTCAGTTGCTGTAACAATTTTCTTTGTTGGTTCGACAATCGGTTTAAATAATTTTTCTGTACCTTCTGTAAATTCCACTTGAGATTCCTGACGTGATTGTAGTTGTTGCTTAACAGAATCACGAACAGGTAGATATTTTTTAATTGCCTCTAGTCGCTCTCGAGCTAATTTAGCTGAGTGTGGTTCTCCAATACTCATTATTGATAATATCTATAATGGCTGTTTAATTCATAGCAGCAGTAGAGCTGAACGACAAAAATTGAGTGACCCGCAAGTAAACGAAATCGCATAAAAATCTGAAAAAAAATATGTCAACAAAAAGTAACAGAAATGAGCTAACCCAAACGATTTATTATCCGTTTTTCAAACCATATGGTAATAATAAAGTTAGGAGGTTCGGTTTATGTTATTGACCTTTTTTTTTCAACCCCCTGTAGGAACCTTTATATTTTATAAATAAGGTTTCAGCCAAGTGGTCTGTTCAGCTCTACTGCTACTGTACATCTTTTTCAAAGACAACTCATTACAAAAAATCCCCCCCCCGCAAGAGTCCCTTGAAAGAAGTGACACTCTACAGTCCAAAATGAACTACCAAGATAAGACCACTTCTTCTTTATAACTGCCAAGTGTTGAGAACATCTCGGATATTCAGGGCAATTTTGATTTTTAAATGTGGTTGCCATATTGGATGTAGTATCTTTACCATTTTCATATAAGACAAACTAGACATCATCACTAAATCTTTTGGCAAAAACATTATGCCGATATAACCATCCATTCAGTAGGAGTAGTGACATGATTTTCAAGTCAGACATCATGTCAGCCATATAGGATTAAGACTGGCAGCATTATCATTTGGGACCATCTAGACATCATAACAGAGCTCTCAGGGACATGAGCTTTGGTGTCAAATGTGCATGAAATTCTCAAAGGATGAGTCATTCTTCCCTGTAATGTGTCCACATGACATGTCTCATTCCCCCCCCGCCCCAAGCTCCCCCCTTTCTTGTTCTGGTCAGCCATGGCCATCTGAAGAATAGTTAACAGATAAACTTAAGTAAACAGGCATGAAGCCTGTGAAACTAATCAATATCTTTGCAATTATCTTGCGAAAAGAACCACTTTGATGTACTTCATAGAAATCATGTTCAACTGAGTGTGGATGTAAGTTTCTGTAACTAACTGACTGGCAAACAAACAATGCCCTATTTTGTTCTAATGGTGTTTAAATTAAATTTGTGATGCTAATATAAATCATGAATAAGAATAAGAGCTTTCGAAGTTTGGTTGTGACAATATTGTGGAATGATTCATATGCCATAATAATAATAACTTATTTAAGTACGCTAGAAGAGACTTTCTAAATGTGCAGAAAAGTACGTTGACTCATACAAATGAGTCGGAAAAATCTGTTTTCATTTTTTGGACAACAGATGTGATGAAAATGAGCCAACAACAAAAAAAACCCAAAGGCAATAGTTCCATCTGATTGGTGATATTTGAGTATCAGTACCTAAAGCTCATATGAATTCATCTTGACATTAGTTCAAATCTGCAACCTCAAGCAACATGCATTTCGGTACTGTACACAGCATTTTATGAGATCATTTTTGGGATTGAAACTAACTGTTGAAGTTTTTTTTGTTTTTTTGTTTTTAGCATTGTTGTAGGTAAACATTTTTTTAAAAATATAAATTAATGTGTATAATATTTAAATTTATTATTCTATTTACCAAAAAATATTTTCCTTTTAGTGTGATATAATAAATGGCTAAGAACTCAATCCTGACATTAAAATAATTTGAACATGCTTTTAATTTTCCTTTCTATCATTTTGAAAGTGAAGGACTCCTGAGTTTAAGTCTGGAACTCTCAGATACAGGTTAGGGGAAGAGAAGAGTCAAGGACTCATCCTGAAATTCTGTTGAGAGCCTTTATCATATGAAGTGTTTTGGCAAAACCCCCATGTTAATATGGCTGTTGATTTAGAAGTAGTATTAATAACATTTTCAATATGGCCATCTCTGTAGCCATACTGGAAGTCAGATCTGCATCATTTTCATTTAGCACCAACTAGATACCATAATAATTCTGGTGAAATTCCCAAGTTAATATGACTTTATGTTCAGTAGAAGTAGTAATAACAAAATTTTCAAGATGGCAACCTTAACACCATTTTCATTTAGGACCAACCAAACATCATAAAAAGTCTACTGGTTAAAAGCCCATATCAATATGACTTGATTCAAGAGTACTGATTACAAGATTTTCAAAATGGGTACTGTTGCAACCATACTGGATGTTAAACTGGCACAATATTCACTTGGACTAACAAATCTTTTAGTGAATCCTCCATCTATTAAAAATGAGTAGAGATAATATCTTCAAGATGGCCACTGTAGCAGCTGTATTGTATGACTTAGTGGTACAATTTTTATTTGTGACCAACTAGATTTTAGGTAAATATGTATGTAGTTTCATGGCAATCTTTCACATGGTCAAGGAGGAAAACGATAACAAACTTGTGCTGATAGATGGATGACAGACAATAAGCCTTCCCATAAACTCTTCTGGTCTATTGCCACAAGAACTGAAAATGGGTAATTTCCAACTAAATTGACATCAATTCAAAATACTGTAAATTCACTATTTTCTGTGGAGTACAAATTTTCACAGATTTCATGGTTGTTGCAAACCACAAAATCAAAGAACCAATGAACAATGCTCCTTTTGTGGAAACAACAGAACCTATTTTTCAAATCATAAGTTCACATCTGTATTCCCTAACAACCCTGCCCCCATCAAATTAATAAGTTTTCTGTTGAAAACCGAAGGTTGATATGACTTTCCATCCAAGAGAAGCAGTGATAACATGAGTTTCAAGATGGCCACTGTGGCATCCATTTTGCATGTCAGATTGGCACAGTTTTTGTTTAAGACCAACTAGATATCCTTAGAAGTCTTCTGGCAAAAACCTCACAACTTTCTGTTCTATAAAAGTACACATACCAAAATGTTCAAGATGGCCACTGTGGTTGCCATACTGGATGTCTGAGCATCATCATTTTCATTTAGATCAACAAGTCATCATAAATAGTCTTTTTCTGAAAACCCAATTCTGATATGACCTTCCATTCAAATTTTCAAGATGGCACTTGTGGTTTCCATACTGGATATTTAAGTGGCAACATTTCCATTTAGTATGAACTAGACAAAATAAAATGACTTCTGGTAACAACTCAATGTCAATATGACTTTCCACTCTGGAGGGGTAACCATAACAAACTTTTGAAGATGGTTACCACAGTGGCCATATTGGACATCAGATCAGCACCATTTCCATTCAGAACCAACTTGACATACAAAGTCTTTCAGTGAAAAAATCCATGTCAAAACGACCATCCATTCAAGAGGAGTAGCAATAATAAGATTTTCAAGATGTCTACTATAGTGGATATACTGGCTGTTCAAGTGGTACCATTTTCATTTATAACCTGTTACATATCTTGGCTCATACAAAATTAACAAGAAAAGAGTGAAGACAACAAGCTCTGTAAAAGTTAACAAATAATTTATTTCCCTAGAAAAACAAGATAAAATGAGAAAAAAGACTTACGGTTCATGAATCAAATCCAAAATTAATCCAAGATTTAAAAAAGAGAAGTCCTATCAATGAAAACTGAAGATGGAAGGCGATGACGTCTTTGATAGTCAGCGTTGTACTGATGTGTCAACAGTTCTTTGTTGAATCACAGAAAATAATATTCCAGTTTGGAATTCCGAATAATTTTCAATAAATGTCTTTGTCCAAGAATTTTTTAAAGAGCACTTATATATATTTCCGGGGATAAGAATCACTAATTCCAAAAACTAAAACTTCAACTCAAACTGGTCACAACAAAACACCTTTAAGTGTCAAAGGTTTAAAGCCCAACTGGCTAATTCTTATGCAGAAAACCATTATACTCTAAGTTAAGATGCAAAACAGATTCCTGTATAAGGGTCACATGGTCATTTTCCAGAACAATGTAGAAACTTTTTACATGCATAACATCACGCATTCAGTATAGCCTTAACTGAAAGCAATGGTTCTTACTCTGGAAAAAAAAAGAATAAAAAAAATAGTTGTATGCCAAAAACCCTTACTAGTTCTGAATCAAAGTCAGCAACTTGATACAGTGTTTCTACTACTGGTTGTTTATCAGGTCAAACAGAACTAAACTGAAAAAAAAAAAAAAAAAAAATCAAATCCAGTAGACAAAGTTATCATTACAATTACATGTAATGGATAAAATTTTTTTTAAAACTAACAAACAAATAATTAAATTACATATGCATAACAAACCAACAAGGCACCATAAGAAGTCCTTTGGTGAAAACACCATGTTGATGACTTTTGATTTAGGAGGAGTAATCAGGGGTCACTCTACCAGGCGAAGTGGGTGACTAAGTCGCCTGAAAAAAATTAAAACTTCACATTTTTCTCTTAGGAAAGTGAAAACGACTTTGCCCTGTGATTTTTTAGACGTAAATTGAGTGACCATAGCTTTTGAGATGCTCCCTCATCGCAGCCAGTTATTTCCATTTTTTGTGTTGTAGCTCAAGTCAAAATGAAGGCATCAAGCCATCAATTAGCTGCTGTTGATTTCAGTTGTGCCAACAAACAAACCTTTTGCATATTCACAGTCGTGTTTTGACAGCTGACTGACCACTAACCCTTTCCTGAGTTAGCTCCTAGCAGAGATGTGTTATGTATGTCTGGTTACAGCCACTATCACTGGCCGATTTCCACATGTTATCATTTGATGATAAAAAACACAAAAAAAATTCAAAACTTAAAAAATAGTACATAAAATGTAATTGCATTTTAAGAACAGCCTCTGTGACCTGAAGATTTTAACTGTTGCGTGTGCATTATTTTCTTCACACAATCAGTTTGAAACATTAAGTGAACCTGTCAGGGAGAAATAATGGTGGACATCACTTTGCATGGGAAGTACCACTCTCTCTGTTTTTGTAAACATTTGGGCAAATATATCAAGGAAAATATTCAATTCATAGAAAGTAAAGTCTAAATATTAAGTTACTGAAGATTTAGCATAAAAATGCAATTATGTAGGTCGCAAACATATGCGATAATGCTTTGTTGTGGAAATGAGAAGTGCTGTAAGGTCAAAGTTTTTTTCACTCATTTTTGTGAAACTACAACAAAAAAAAGCTGCAAAGCAAATATTTAACCACTGCCTGATGTTACAATATGCAAGTAGACAATTAATAAAACCATAAATTAGCAACCCTATCAAAAGACTTCTAACAAAACTAGAATGTGAGTGGTTACATTAAGAAAGCCCTGTTTCTACAAATAGATGTACTCACATCTTGGCTGCGTCAATTTGGTTGGAAAGAAGGTTTTTGTTCATTCTTATGCTGACCTGAATGAGTCAATCTTTTATCTATGAATAGTTACGGTAGTGTTTTATTGGCAACAAAGAAATTGAGACCAACAATATAGTATGAAGACACATGTGCATTTGCTTTAATATACATGTTATAGGGACTGTTTCAAAGCAAATTTACACATTTTTTCAACTGCTATTTTATAGTGAAATTTGATAAAGAAAATTTTTTTATTGTTTAAGGGTAGTTGATTAAGCATTTTTACTAACTTGCAATTACAATACTGTAATCTTGTTACTCCTATCAGTTAAAATTCATGAAAACACATGCTTAAAAAAAAAAAAATATATATATATATATATATAGACACAGATAGATAGATAGCATATCTTGCTTTGCTTCCACTTCTCCCTGTTCTGTCCAAAAGAAGTTACTTCTCCTAAAATTCGTCTAGCTTGACCCCTGAGTACAGTAACATAATTTTCAATATGAATGCCATGGTGCCATATTGGATATCAGATCAATACCATTTTCATTTGGTATAGGACCATCCATCAAGGAAGAATAGCAATAACAAGATTTTTCAAGACAGCAGCTGTGGCAGCAATAATGGAAGTCAGGTCAACACAATCATATGATGTCTTCCAGCAAAAACCGATGTCAATATGACTTTTGTTCAGTGATAACAATAAGGAGGTTTTCAAGATAAATACCATAGTGGCCATATTGGATATCAGGTCAGAATACTTTAATTAAAGACCAGACAGACACTATAAGAAGTCTTCAAGTGAAAACTTGATATCAATGTAACTTTCCAATCAGGAGAAAGTAGTGATAAGGTTTTGAAGATGGCTGCTGTGGTGACTACATTAGCTGCCAGATCAGAACCATTTTCTTTAGGTGGAAACCCCATGTTAATATGACCATCGATTTGGAATGAGTGGCAATAACAATATTTTCAAGACATCTTTTTTATTCATTCTGGCACAATGACTGTAACCTTTAGACCCTGAAATCAGTGGGATTCTTCCTACTTCTAAGTGCAAGCCAGGTACAATGTTTGGTAACTGTAGGTGGTAGATAACTGGTAGTTATTGTACATTAATTATTCTTTTTCCCCTTTTGATCACAGTAACCATGACATTCTACCTTGAAATATAAAAGGTTATTACTTACTCCAAGAGCAAACCATCCACAAAATTTAGTAATCAAATCAAATTACTGTCCAGAAACCATGTCTATTTGTTCAAACACAATGACCCTGAAATCAACAGTTCTTCAATACCCCAAAGGCAAGCCATGCCCATAGTTTGATAACTTTAGACAGTGGACAACTCGAGACAAAGAAACAATTTTTCTTCTTTCAGCTGCAGTGACCTTAACCTTTGAATCCCAAAATGATAGGGTTTTTCCTAACTGAAGAGGAAGCCATCCACAAGGTTTGGTACCCGTAGCAGGTGAATAATTCCAGTTATTTTGTTGAAACTAAACTGGCAACAGACATAGAGATGGATACACAGACAACATCACAACATATGATGTTTTGCTTTATGGTGGTTTTATGAAACTGAGTGATTGGAAGGAAGACAGCTTTACATAAGAGAGAAAAGGTCACTTTAGCAAAACCACAGACACACACAAAGAAATGATACCCAATAAATGAATTCACACTGGAAGTAAAATCTCTAAGAGTTCAATTCAAAGACAATGTTTAAAGTATAAACAAAATAAACTGCAGTAATCTTGCAAACATATCCCCTTTAAATTACTTACGTGCAGATCATGTTTCCTAATGTATGATCCTCCTTGTTGACAGTGAAAATAGCTGCATTTGGTACCTTGGTATCCTTCTCAATGGTTATTCTGGAAATATAACCATTTCCATTTGTTTCATTCCTAATATGTTTACAAAATTTGTAATTTCCTCTATAATACAAAACAGCATGTGTGGCTCCTTTTGGTTCTTATTGTGAGAACAGCAAGAACTGTGTTCACATATGAGTAGAGAAAAAGAAAGTTGGAAAACATATGAGAAGGAATGAAAGGAACTTCATTTACCTTTTTCTCTTCAAAATTTAAATGCATGAATATTTGTTTAGTGTAGGCACTTGGTAGGAATCTTTGGTGCAAATGAAACTAATTTACAAGCAATTTTGGGGATTACATATAACATTTCAAATGTTTGGTCCGACATCCAATCAGCTTGATTATTGTTATGTATATTTAATTTGTATTGTGTGAATATCCTTTATCCACAATTGAGAGTAAGAGTTGGGCCTACCTGACTAACGCAGGGCTTCCGACAATGTGCAAATGTGCGTCCTTGATGCAATAAACTTAAAAATGACACATAAGAGCTCCATCCTAAGAGTCCTATCAGACATATAAACAAGTGCTGAATTAAGTCGATTTCCAGCTTACAGGAAAGTCAAGGTTTCTCAGACCAGAGGTTTCACTCATTAATTTGTTATGTGTAGGCTCGTACAAAAATAACAAGAGAAAGGAGTGAAGTCAACAAGCTTTGTAAATTTTAACAAAATAATTTATTTCCCTAGAAAACAATGTAAACATTGGAAATAGGACTTACGGTTTGTGAATATAATCCAAAATTTAATCCTAAGATTGAAAAATACAAGTCCTATCACTAAACAGTTCTAATAGAATATGGGTTCAAATCTCGATGAAATTCCAATATGGAGGTGATGACATCAGATTAGGTCGTAATACTGGTGGTAACAGATCCTTGATTGAATCACAGTTTATAATGTTTCCATTAAACTCCAGAATAAATTTCCACTGAATTTCTTTCTTCCAGAACTTTTATAAATATAACGCACTTGTTCAGTTTTCTGGAGAATAAATTATTAAATTCCAAAAACAAATGAACTTCAAAAACAATCTGGCTTCAACAATATAAACACCTTGTACCTTCAAGGTGTGGACATATGACTGACTGGAAAGCTCTCAGAATGAGTATTTAAACCCAACTAAAACATCATCCCAGTCCCACGTGATGGGTTACATGGTCTCTTAACATTTGAACAGCGCAATAAAAAAGCCAATTATCACGTAGCTACAATAGCCCTATCCAAGAACCAAATTCTCATACTGAAAATATATATAAAAAAGAAAGTCTGTTTACAGTTCAACTAACATGTGGGCCGAAATGACCTTGGCAATAGCCAATCGTCTTCACTCGATGTTTACAAAATCTATGAACCAGAGTGAGCTAAAAATAGTACTAATGTAATATTTTTATGTTCTAAACAAACTGAATTTACTGAAAAAAATATCGAATCCCGTGAAAATAATCATTACAATAAAATGTAATGAAACAAAATTAAAATAAAAAAGAACTTTAAAACTAACACACAAGAAATTGAATTATATATATGTAACAAATAATACATGGTGTTTACTTCTGAGTGTAGCTGAATAAGTAGTGCATGTGACCTAGAAATCAAGACACACTGAGGATTCAACTAAACTGGAAAATAAACCCTACAAAAAATAAAAATTACTACCACTTGTTGCTTTCATGCCAAGACAAAATACTGTTTGCAAATTTGGGCTGGGGTTAAACAAATACATGCGAACACTCTTTTTGCATAATCATTCTGCTGTTTCTCACAAATTATGTTTTAAGCTGGCCTGTATATAGATATTTTGCTTTTTTGTACATTAAAAAAACAAAAATAAAGCAATTAAAAATTGTGTTTGTCATTTTTATTATCATCTCTTTAATTCCACTCACACAAATTTGAGAATCTGCTTAATAAGATCACTGCTGCATCAGAATTTTCCGTTTTTTTTTATTTACAACACCTGAATACAACCCATTTCCAAGAAAACTGATGGGTTTCTTCAATTTGAACTTTGCCTCACAAAATGCTGCCAGATGTTAAGCAAAATGCTCACTTTGCATTATAGTTTACTAAACAAGTTGTTTTAAAAACACCAGAACTTGTGAAGTTTGCAAAACACTTTACGGTGTGACTTGTGGATGTTATATGATGGAAAATGTCAAAGAAGATGGCTCTTTTCAAACTTCAAAACATGTCAGATTGGAAAAAAGGACAAATCAACGCCACTTTACAAACTTTAAAAGAATCGGTTCAAAGAAAATATTTTTTGACACTGGCCAAGGGCTAGTGACTTAAAAGAAATAACAAGGACTGACTCAAACTCCATAAGCCCAGATTGCAATTTCCATGTACCAAAACTGCCCCTTTTTCAATATTATATTTCACACATCTTTGCAACTGCTAAAATTTTAAGTAAACAAAAACCTGACCTTCTTTACGAATTTGCTGGAAAATTCCATCAACCCTTTACCTCAAAGAGTGGGGGCCCTGAGTGGCCAAGTGGGCTAAAGCGCTCTCTGTTACTGATCACCGCAATCTCACCTGTCTGCATGGGTTCAAGTCTAGGGCTCAGCCAATGTGGATACCTGAGAAAGCTTGCCAGTAGCTTCTCATGGGTCAGTGGTTCAATGTTGCCTACAACAATTATCAGAGCCCTTACATAACTTATTGAAGCTTTCATTGTAGTGATTCCAATCGTGCAAACTCTAGAAGCACTGAATGAAATCTGCAACCTCCATTTTGGAGAGTGGAAAATCTGACCCTGTTAAACAGCAGATTATGACTAGAGCTTGAACAGACACCATCTGAGCTGATGTAATGGTCATTCACATCAATGAATCAAGCATTTAATAGGGTGTTTTCCCTGAAAGTGGTGATATGAAAACCAGCTAAAAATGCCTGATGTTTACAGCAGGCATCGAAACATGCTTCCATGAGAATAGACTAGAGGCGTCCAAAGGTGCTACCATGCGAATCGGGTAGAGGGGTCCAAAGGTGCTTCCATGAGAATGGAGTAAACGAGTCCAAAGGGGCTTGGATGAGGTTATGGGTTAAGATGACAGTATTTTCAGAAAATGGTTATTGAGACATAGTCAAGTGGAGAGGCATTTTAATGTTTATTCAGAATTATTAATTCTAGATCTTAACATCATTCTTTGTGGAATCAATTTTAATCGAGTTCAGTTGTCAGGATTTACCATATTTGCCAGCCTATAAGTCGATACTTTTTGACCAGAAAATCTGGGCTTCGTCTTACACTCCAAACTGACTTAAATATGGATTATGTCACGTAATTTTTGTATGTGAAAAAAATAATCTCCAAATGTATAAAAAATATTTCATTTAGGGGAAAAGATCGTGAATCAAAAGATATAAGACCCCCTATTGACAATGATTTTAAAATATTTACATGATTGTCAGTATTATATTAACTTACATCAGATGTAAATTGTGCTAAAGGAGCATGTACTAGTAATATACACTGCTTAAATCTGATTACATATATGTGCATTTGAACTGAAAAGTTAGAAAATGAATAACTATGACAAAGATGGATATTCCAGCACATTTTTCTTTTTGCACCGTCATCAAATAAAATATGCCCTGAGAGAGAGAGAGAGAGGTTCAGGAAATCTAATTTATATTGTTTAGTTACCTTTTGATTGTGATCTTACTCATATACAAGTGTAACACTATATTCCATTATCAGTTAATACCACTGTGAACAATTCCTTCTAGTTTTAGTTACCATATCCATTGTGCCAAGAACCACATGGCTTTGTTATTTACATGATAATTATATATGCTAAAGCTGTGGTCAGGTCATCCAAGCTAACACCAGTTTGATATGAAGATTCCACAGACTAGGTCAAATTAGTGAGGCTACCAATAGGGAATGAGGCTACCCATAGGGTAATATGAATATGATATCATGTAATGAAAGGAAATGCCAGGTGCTGACTTATATATTGGAAACCAGTGACATCTTTCAAGTAATTTAAAATAACATCTAGCATGAGCAGAGATCAAAACAAATTCCTCCTAACTACAGAAAGAGTACATGATAAAAGAAATAATCTTATTTGTTGGGAATGGAGAAGTCATTTTACTTGGAAAGAAAATTTGCTGACATTGCTAAAATGTAGTTTTTTATGGGGGGGGGGGGGGAAAACTAATTTTAATAATGCAATACTTACCCATGGCTATTGTTCAGCTTTCAGCTTGTATTAAACCGTTTTCCAAACGGCCTGGGGCACCTGCAGTGAGGTAAAAATATGTTTTTCCTATTGCACTGATTTAAAATTAGGGTAGAGAGAGAGAGAGAGAGAGAGAGAGAGAGAGAGATACAATGATTAGTATATATAATGTTAGATATAATGTTGTTGTTGTTGTTGTTGTTGTTGTGGGGCTTAACGCCATTTTTCAGCACACGATAGGCTACACATGGCGGCCAGTATTAATGGTGGAGGAAGAAACCAGGAAATCCGCGGAAAGAACCACCGACCCATGAGAAGCTACTGGCAATCTTTCTCACATATCCACATTCGCCGAATCTTAAGACTCGAACCAACGCAGACAGAGGTGAGATGGCAGTGATCCGTAACGGACAGCGCTTTAGACCACTCGGCCACTCGGGGCCCCTTATATATAATGTACTAAGCACATCAAGTACTGGGCTGAACCAGCACATATCAATTTGGGGACCTTTTCTTTTCTTTACCCTGGGGTAATAAAGGTGCTAGGGTTGGCAACAAAAAACTGGGATGGTCGGTTGATTGGAAATATTTTCTTTTGGCCTGAGGCAGTCACTGACATTTTCAAAGATGAAAGTGACTGAAAAACCACTGGAAGCTTCTGCATATTTAAACCTGATCTTACCTGACTGCGCATTTTCGTATCAGCATGGTTGGGGGCACTTTTTTGCCAGGTGATCCAGAATTAATTTTGTCTTGGCAGCTCATACACCAGGCATGTCCAGGTTCCTCCAATTTCCAAATATATTCCAAAAACATTATTGTGATCTTTTTCTTCTTACTGACTGGTCAAAGTTAGTTGTATCCACACAGTTTCCTCTTTCAACAAATTTCAATTCTGTTGAAGCCATGAAAAGATCAGTGTGTGCAAAACATTACTCGAAACTGCATAATGAATGAATGAAAAAATGAACAATTCCTGCCTGCATAATTAATCTGGTATACTGTGTCTTGGTGTTTTGTTACCTTCCTTCCTACTTGAATTACATCCAGGAACAAATACTCTGTTTAAAAAAAAACAAGGAAAATGTTCGCCAGAAATTTTACTAAAAAAAGGAAAATTGGTCTCCATTAGAAAACCGGATTTCTGACTAAAACTGGAAAATTTCTATCTCTGCTTAACAGAACCAAGTCAGCAGCAGCATTCAAGGTTCCCAGAAATGACAGGTACAGTTGTGCAGACAAAAGTTATTGCTTGTAATCAGGATTCAATCTATCCAATCCAGTGGAACTCTTAAGTTCTGGTCTGTGAGGAAATTCATCCCCACGTTTACAAAGTCTTGTGATGGAGTGAGTTCCGATTTCTCGAGGTTGGGCAAAAGGTCCAAATGAGTTACCACAGACCAACAGTGGTACAGATCCTGATGAAGGAACTGGATTTGAATATTGTGGATCTGCCAGTCATCGAAATACTGGAGAATTGGTATTCACAGTAACTGGAGATATCCCGTCACCATTCCCACAACTGGGGTAAAAACTTTGGGTGTGGAAAAAATTCCGAATGGTAGGACATGGAATAGAAAAACTTGCTCTAAGCAAAACCTGAGATATTTGCAGTGAGGAAGAAATATGGAGATGTGTAGATAAGCATCCTGAAGGTCAATGAAGACTGCCCAATTGGATGTTCTAAGTGCATTCCAGATTGAGGAGGTGGCCTCCATCTTGAAAAGTTCTTGCAGAAGAAACTGGTTTAAAGGGGAGAGGTCAATTATAGTGTGAAACTTTCCACTTTTTCTAGGTGACCAGGAAGATACGGGAATAGAAGGCAGGTGAGTGATCATTCATGACCCTCTTGACTGCCACGTTCTGTAAAAGGATGTGCAGTTCCTCCCTCAGTTTTGCCAGATTTGATTGGTGAAGAAAAATGTGGGTACTGGATAGAGGAGGTAGTTCCCAAAACTGAAGTTGATACCCCTCGTTCACTACAGAAAGGACCCAACCATCATCCGTGATGCCTGACCTGACCTCAGTAAAAAAGCCTAGGCAAACACCGACGGGAATGTCTGGGAGAGGGATGTGTTGCCGGAGAGGGTTCAAGTCTTTAGGGCTGTCCCCCCACTGCCTCCTTTGGGAAAGGAAGGGGGCTGTGGAAACTGCCTCCTTCCTTTCCATGTTCGTTGGGCACATCTGTTTTTCGGTTTCTGGGAGCCAGACAGATGAGGAAACATAGCTTTTTAATGTCCACCTCGGAAACATGATCTGGCGTTTCCACTACTAGTGGTGCCTTGTACTGGCAAGTATGGAAAAAGTCAGTACAAGACCATATTTTACTGGTACAAATGATAATCAACGAACCTCATCAATGCATGATTTATCACTTGCATAAGTGGAGAAAATTATGTTGTAAACAATGCTTTAGAGTAAGGAAACTGAATTAATGAGTTTCTGATATTAACAGGAGCTGTGTTCATAATGGACACTGTCGCATATCAACACCATGAGAATATAGTTTGTTCCAAAGTATCTCAGTATATTAGCAGGTCAACATCATTAAATGTAGCTAAAAATACCTAATTCATTTTACACTATATATTTAAAACGAATTAAGTACTTTTAGCTACATTAATGATGCTAACTGAAAATTGACAGAATTACAGGCAGGATAAAATTCACGAATCTTTGTGGAACAAACTATAGTGCAATCCCATTCCAATATTGTCATGGTCATTCACCAAGTTAATCCATGCACAATTAACAACCTGGGTTCAGAGTTCACTTATAAGGTAAATGCTGTATTTGCCAGCCTGTAAGTTGTTGCGGAGTACAAGTCAAATGAGGAAATTTGGCAAATTTTCCATCCTTTATCCATACATAAGTTAACGCCGAGTATAAGACGAGGCCATAACTTGGCTTCATCTTTTTCACTTTGTTGCTCACAGCATCGGTAATTTTATCCTATCTGTAACTCAGTAACCTTTCAAGCCAGGATCATAAAATTAACTCAAAGTAACTAATTTGTTTCACACAAAGTATTTTGAATGTATTATGTACTTTTAGCTATATATAACGACACTGAGATGAAAACTTGCTGAGTTACAGATAGCACAAAATTTGCGATGCTGTGTGGAATTAACACAATCGTAACTTCTGGTTTCATAAATATTAACGGTATCACTGTATGCTATTTCAGATTACAGTCCTACCCGTTTATGTCGACATCCTCGGGCCCGAGGAAATATTGTCGACATAGGTGGATGTCGAGATAAGTTTTGGGTGCGGGGGGGAGGCTGAAAAAAAGATATAAGTTAAATTCGTCAGTAAGGGGTGACCTGTCGTCAGCGAGTGGCATTTACACTTGAGAAAACAAACAATGCAAATTTTGATTACATGAAGACAAAACCAGTGTGAAATACACTTGCATATTGACAAATTACATTTTGGTTACCTTTGTGTAATAAAATCCACAACAAAATATTGCATCAGTCACATCCTGATATGAAAAACATTCAATACAATTTTCAATGTCGGCATAAGCACATGGTTGCATAGTTGTTATTTACATGCTTCAAGTACATGTACTTAAATTGGCCTAGATTTTGGTCAGTCTGTTCCCATCTTATTGAGGCTACCAAGGGGATGGGCTATTCACAGGGAAATGAAAACCTGTCGACAAGTTGGTTTAAACAGTACGTGCATTTAGTTACAGAAGTCATCGTGAAAAGTACATAAAAGCGAACAAGAGATATGTGGCTGATATGATTAATGAAGGCATAATATTGTATACATTGACACATGCTAATGAGGTATTAAAAGAAAATGATTCTTACAATACAATATTGTAACAATGTCAGCTCAAGTGGTTTACATTTCAAATTTTTCACAGACATCTTTGCAAGATGCCCAACCCTCAACTTCCTTAACAGCCAGATAATTTAGTTTCCAGAGACTGTAAATTTAATCTTAGTTTTACACTGCCGTTGGTAGCCATCGTAAATATAAATAAAGTTAAAAAGGAAATTTCACAGCACAATAAACTTGTTTTAATCACCGATCACTTTGGAAAATACAAGAACCAATCAGATTTCATTGCTTTTATTTAAGCCGCCGCGAGAGGCCAACTTTATAGGACCAAACAAAAGCCTGTTTTTTTATCTGACCGCGACATTAAAGCCTGGTGGCAAGATCAACTAATTGTTGAATAAAGTACAGGTCAGAACTGGCCGCTTGCCGACATAAATGATTAAGCGGGAAATTTAAAGCCTGGCGGCAAGATCAACTAATTGTTGAACAAAGTTTGGGTCGGAACTGACAGCTGGTTGACATAAATGATAAGGCGGGAAAAGTAAAGCCTGGTGGCAGATCAACTAATTGTTGAACAAAGAATGGGTCGGAACTGGCAGCTTGTCGACATAAATGATTAGAAAACAAAGGATTTGTTCAAGCTGGGACCAAGGGCTTCTGTCAACATGTACATTTATTTTTTATCTCGATGTCGACATAAGCATGACAATTTTGGTAGTAATAGTAGACCAAGGGACCGGGACTTTGCTTTTTCGTCGAAATAGGCGGCTTGTCGACATAAGTGATGTCGATATAAGTGGGTAGGACTGTAACAGCAATAAAGAAATTACATCATTAATACTAAAATGCTTTTCCATGGTTCTTTTGAAGAGAGAGAGAGAGAGGCATTATGTATTCCATTGCATTTTTCTTCTTGCACCTAGTGATCAAAATAAAAAATCGCCCGATAAGAGGAGAGAGAGACAGAGAGTTCAGCTCTTCATGTTTTTGTTTTGTACCTTACTGCCCATTTTTTAGCTTCAGCTTTTGTCAAAGAGAAATTAATAAATTAAACAGTAAATGTAAACTATAATACATACCTTACTCCTTACTAGTTTGAATATTCACAATATTTATATCCATATATGCTCCATTTAGGTTAAATCCCAAGAATGAAAATTTTATATGCTAATTTTCTTTGCAAGTACAACAACCTCTCCATTTTCAACAAATAAGATTATTTTTTTTTTAAAGTGTGCATACTCTTCCTGTATTTAGACAGCAA
The DNA here is from genome assembly GCA_016617855.1 of Megalonaias nervosa. NCBI lineage: Eukaryota > Metazoa > Mollusca > Bivalvia > Unionida > Unionidae > Megalonaias > Megalonaias nervosa. Next base: position 21,905 of record JAECUM010013700.1, read on the forward strand.
TTGTTTCTGATCTTTGCTCATACTTTAAATTGCTAACATTTCTAATGGTAAGTCCAAAAGATGTCACTGGCTGAGAAATTTACATCAGTAACCAGCATTTTCTTTCATTATATGGTATCATTTTCATAATACCCAATGGGTAGCCTCATTTACCTATTGCAAGCCTCACTAACCTGATCTGGTCTGCTGAATCTTGACCTCAAACAGGTGTTAGCTTGGAAAACCTTACTTCAGCTGTAGCCTATTTAATTAACATGTAAATACCACTACAAAGTCATCTGATTCTTGAACAATGTGGACAATGGAAGTGGTAATTAAAACTAAAAGGATCTGCTTACCCAATGGTATTAATTGATAATGGAATGTAGTGCTGCACTTATACATGGGTAAGATCAGTCATCAGGTATGCCAACCATACATATTGCAATTGTCAAGACATTACTTCTTTTCTCTCTCTCTCTCTCTCTCTGTCTCTGTCTCTGTCTCTCTCTCTCTCTTAATGAAGCATAATTTTTATTTGATTAGGTGCTAGAATAAAAATGTGATGGAATATCAGTCTTGGTCATGGTTATTCATTATCTAACTTCCAATGCACATATATGTGACCAAATTTAAACAATGTATATTGCTAGTGCATGCTGCTTTAATGCATTTATATCTGATGTACCATAATTTTTAATACTGACAATCATGTAATCGTTTAAAATCCTTCTTAATGTGGGGTCCTGTATTTTTTCATCCACAATCTCTTCCCCAAAATGAAACATTTTTTACATATAATTTTTCATACTTATTGGAGAATTTTTTTTCCATTCGCAAAATTACATGACATACGATTACAATTCTGATGACACAAGCCATATATAAGCTGATCCATTCAAAAAGTTTCGTCTTATAGACAGCAAATATGGTAGTTAAAGTGTTTACATGCTTGGTTTAAATGTAAGCCTTCAACTTCAACATGGATAGATCATATGACTTACAATCATCTATAAATAGAAACCGGCAAAATTCCAAACCAAGTTGGTACCACCCTCCCAACAAACACCTGGTCATTAATTTGTTCTGAACAAGAGTAAATAAAAGCAAAAATGGTATTTTAAAAACTCCATAGCACCCAGTATCTTTTTAAAATTGAAGTTGTCCATCGCTGTGCCATGCTCACAGATTCTTAAATGCAAATGGTATGAAGCAGAAATTGACTGATAGGAGTAATGTCTATGAAACAGAAAGAGGGGTGCTTTCATTGGTCTTGAATTGGGTATCAAAGACTTGCAATCCATCGAAGTGATATACTAACTCTCCTTCTGCCGCTCTGTTGTTGCTGACATCACTGATCAAAGCTCTAAGAGATATGGGACTATATCTGTACAAACAGAGTAAGTCAGCATTTTACAGAATTTGATGTCAAGACAGTTAACTTTAAAGACTTAAAACACAGTTTACAGTTTGTCAGTACATAAATACTGACAACCTCATCTTTTTTCCGGTACAGAGGCAAATTTTTCTGGTAAAAACCAGCATACTGGTGTAAAAGAACAGCTGAAAACAAGAAAAGCAATTGATTTTCATGTACAGTTTTGGTCAGTTACATTTTGCAACTAGTTAAAGTAAACAATAACGAAAAAAAATAATTTTTAAAAAAGTACAGTCCTACATGTACATGTACTTAAATTGGCCTAGATACTGGTCAGCATGAGAAAACTGTTGCCTTGCTGAGGCTACCAAAGGGATGAGGCTATTCACAGGGAAATAAAAACAACTTTAAACCACTCACATTGTTACAGTAACTGAAGTGTTGTAAAAATGTGCAACTTGTTCCTTAATCTCATTTAAAGACCTCAAAATCTTTTTTTCTGCAACTTGGCATAAATAAATTATTATTTTTATTGTGCCATTTGTTCTTAGAAACAAAACTCCTCATTTTTAGTGGTTCAGATGCATAATCTTTGTTCTGCAATAGCTTTGTGAACTAAACCCTTATATCTTGGGACCCGGTTATGCTGAGAACTTTTTTACACCCCCGAAGTAATCGAGATAACTGGGTTTGACTGTATATTATTGTGACACATCAAGACTGTTAGCATATCAGCACAGTTCCAGCATACTGACACATCTGCACATTCAACATTGGAATTAGTTCAAAACACACTGGAATTCATTTGGAATATTCTATACTTTTGGTCTTGTGATAAAACTAGGATTATTTAGAATTTAATTCACAATACTGTTGTTCCTTTAAATTTTCACTTTGTTTTCTAGGGAAATAGTTATGGTTTAATTTTACAAAACTTATTGGTTTTAACCCTTTTCTGTTACTTAGTTTTAAGTCCATCAAGTTGTAACAATATTCTATATAAATTATTCTTGAGGATTTTCATGTTATTTTCTATGCTGAAGATTTTAATACTTATAACTTATTTGGTAAGGGGTATGACATTAGAACTTGTTGGAATTCTGTGCATGTATTGTTCATATTTTCTTAAGTCCTTAAGAATTTTTAACTGAAAGTACTATGGGGAGTTATCAAAGTTTATCCTAGAGTTATGAGTGCTATAGTTAAATTTTCAAAGTTTAGCTCCAATTACTGTTATCTGTTTGAGATCACACCAGATCAATTGTTCAGTCTGAAATATAGAAGACCTCAAAACTCAGTAGTTGTCATTATACAAGCGTTCTTAAGTAACCTTAAAAGAAAACTAATAGTTAAACATTTTTTTGAAAATATGTACTGATGTTATTCAGGGATTTCAATTTAACTGATATTATAGTATTTGCACACCATCTTGTTTGTTTGTAACCTCCCTAATGACTTTGAAAACAAAGGCTTGAAGGATATAAAAAAATGCACAGAACATATTCATTTCTTTTATTGATGTTCCAACCTGAATGTTGCCAGGGGTCCCAGACACTGTCAGCTTGTTTTCATTTCGAATCAGATGGGAGTAACTTTAGCATGGTCACCATATCTGCATGGGTGAGTATGTTTTCAAGCAACAAATCTGATGTAGTTCACCATCTTTGATAATCTCAATAATTCAGAAAATTCTAGAGTCACATCTCTTTGAACACATGTATACAAGAGTTCCTCCTTTTTATGTGTTCAATTTATTTTCGAAATATTAATACTCGATATTGCAAGTATTGGATGCAGACTGTAGTGTAAGCTTTAATCTAATTAGCTTTAAAATATCACTGGACAGTAAAAGTAATCAGGGCTGTTCCATTTAAACATACATGGTACCCAGGGAAGGCAGTTTTTAAAATATATGCCTGGGTACTTTGATTTCACAGAGTTCATATTAAAATGATAAGAAATTGCTAAACTGCATTTATGGGTGAGTACCCCACTTAAAAAGTGCCTTCCCCGGGTCTCATGTATGTTTTAATGGAACAGCCCTCTAACATTCCATACTGGATTAGAACCGATATACACCAACAGCTGGTTTATGTTGTATGTTCACTGGGGTTTAAGTTCTATGGGAAAAATACTTTAAAGGCAGTCTTTTCTCCCCTTCCTAACTGTACTGATGTCCTGTATTTAATAAATGGTACATAACGCCTTCTGCAGTCATTCTTCAATAACAAATAACAGTTTTTACTGAAACTGACTGTTTTAGAAAACAGAAAAGAGCAGTGAGCAAGTCTGCTTCAGGGCCTCCACTAGGCTTCCCATTTGTAGCCAAATGCGAACAAATTGTGAAAGTGGTGCTATTTTTTACTGTTTGGTGAAAGTTGCTGGCGACAGATTTTTATAAAGTAAATTTTTAATTTTTCATTGATCTAAGCGACTCGGGCCATTTAATACATTTTCACTATCTGCGGCAGTCAGTGGATCATGTTGGTAGATGATGAATACCATATTTCATCTATTTTTTTTTTACCCTTTAATTTTTCGTACACAATCCAGTTATCAAACTTATAATTATTTAAATGTATATTTTTTCGTACATATCACTTTGTATTTTTCGAAAATTATTGGACATAACATTTCTACTAAGAAGATTTATGTTTGCAAGAAAGATCAAAGATACCATATAGCCATTTTGTTTTTACAAAAATTAATAATGAATTGTTGCTGAGAAAATACAATGATTGATGCATAAGCTCTCATATTGTCATTACACTATCGACTGGTGTTATTAACTGGACAAAGGCCTTCACAGAACATAATCCTTAATTATCATTAATTAGTTCTTCTTATAAAGTCCGTCACTGTAACAAAGCACCATGTGCATTTTAAAATGAGTTCGGAAGCCCTGTGATGTTTTCTTATCCAACAAAAATTATATCTGAGTACATGCTAAAGTGAAGGCCACAAACCAATGATGAACCAGTCTTATTGTGTCATTATAGTCATACACATAAAACCGTGTCATTTTCTATCTTCAATTTGAAAGTCACAGACTCTGTTAAATCAATTCGTTCATATACAATCTTTTAAGTGCTTGTACTGTTATTGACTTGGATATAATTAACATTTTGTTACGAATCTATTCTACTATATACCCATCTATTGTTATCTTTATTGACAAGTTCAAATAACAAGTAATGTGTATGATCGCTGGTCTTTACAACATCTGCTGTATGGACAATGGCCTCAATAGCACATTGGCAGATTTTCATTTCCCTAAAGAGAGCCTCATTTCCCTACTCACAGCCTCGCTGATTTGACCTGAATATGTACGGTACTTCGAATCTTGCCCTCTATCTGGTTTCAGCTGGAATAACCATAACACTGCATAGCCATGTGGTTATTGTAACAATGTGTATCGTAATTAAAACAAGAATGAGTCGTTGATTTAGAGGTGTTTATTGATAATGGAATATAGTTGTGTCCTAATATATGAGGATTATCACAATTGTCAGGTAAATGGAAATAGTCTTTTTTTCTCTTTGCAAAAGCTACAATTAAAATTTGCCCTGAATAAATACAGTCTTGTACACTGACAAAATTTCTCTCTCTCTCACACACACACACACACACACACACACACGCTTGCGTGCATTAACTAAAACATGTTTTTAAGTTCTTTATATTTTTTATTTTAATTTGAAAATGAGGTTGTTGCTGTAAGAATACAAGTTGCACTTAGTTTCTTGACAACGTGGACTTTGATCGCTGCGTAGACCTACAAGTAGGTCTCTACTTTTTTTTCTGACAGCGGACAGAAATGAAAAGTGAAGACCTACTTGTTGGTCTATTTACCAATAAATACCCATACATGTTCAGGCCATCTTAATTATTTTGCCAACATTACATAACATAACAGCTACAAAGAATTATGCTCTAAATGCAGACAAGCTTGCACACTGAGACATTATGCTCTCTCTCTCTCTAAATAAAAACAAAACAAAATTCTTTTTGAGTACTTTTATTTTTATGGTAATTGGATTCTTGAGTTGAGAGCAGAATGAGACAGAAAATATATGTTTATTTTGTACCGTTGGCTTGTTGAGTAGTGCGTGTTCCGTAGAACTTTTTCGGATAATTATTTATTTTACATTTTTCGTACACTGAAATTAATAATTATTTTTTCGTGTATGAAAATTTACATGAAATATGGAAAGACATTATTCGAACATGACTGCAGCTAACTGCAAGCTGTCAGTTGGTTTTAAGAAGCAATTAAATGTGATTAGTAGGAAATAAGGAATGACTGGGGCATATACTCTATTGTTGAACAGGTTGATTCCATGTCATTTGCATGTGTTGTTAATTTACGTTTATTGCAAACTGTGAGTGTGAGACGCACTTGGGACTGCTTAATGTTTTATGGATTATTTACTTAAATAACACGTTTATGTGGTCTGAACTTAACTGAGTAACACAGGATGCTGCCACAAGGATGCCAGTCATTGACTGTAAATGGCTCAAGTCACTTATATCAATGAAAAATTAAAAATTAACTTTATAAAACAAGTCTGTGTCAAGCACAAAGAATATGGTTAATCTAGCTCTGAAAAACAAAGATTTATATCCAGCTGTATCTGAGGCAGCTACCAGGTTACTTGTTGCCCCTATTTCTACTGCAGACTGTGAGATAGGGTTCAGTTGCCAGAATCTGATCAAAACAAACTTAGTAAATTCTATGTGTATATCTACTCTGAAAAATTTAATGAGAATTTCTGTTGATGGGCCTAGTGTTGAGAATTTTGATTTCAGGAAGGCATTTAATAAATGGTCTGGGAAAAAAAAATCTGCAGATATTGAAGTATCCGTGACATTGTTCATAATGACTAAGCAGTATTTTGTATTATCAGTTACAAGAAACATTCTTATTCATGCTTGCTTTGCACATACTTCATGTGTATATAATGGTATTGTTATATTTGTTAATAATTATTCTTGTGCTATGAAATTTAATAAAAACATGTAAAAACTGTTTTATTGTACTGTTTGTATAGATTAAAAATAGGACCAATATAATATTACACATATATTTAAGTCCCTGCATCACGGCATAAAATGGCTCCTATGGCTGAAAAGTGGCTCCAAATTTTTAAATTTGGTGAATTTCATGGTGCAAACAAAAATATTTCCAACAGAGACCCTGTGCTTGTCTACATCAAGAGCTTCAGGTTGTTTTGAAATGCAAAGGTGGCGCTCTACAGTTTCGTATTTAGCATAGGGTTAGAATTTTAAAGAAAAGAATTTCCCCAGGTTTCCTCACTAGTTATACTGGCTATTTAAAAAAGACTTTGTATATCTTAGGTATTGTTCAAAGTACCTTTAATTCCCTTTATTTTGGTGTATGATTGATGGGTGTAATATGGGTTATAGAGTATACAGCTTGGCCTTACTCCAGATGCGCATCTTTCAAAAAAGTGCTAGCTCCACTTGCTCATTTTCACTTCCAGAACTTCAGAGGTAAATTGTAAAAAAAAGAGCCGATAACTTTTTTTACATTTATATATTTGGTTATTCATTCATTGCACTTTCAGAAGCTGGTATTGTCTAGTCTGGCAAAATTCATTTTCCCTATTTTAATAGCTGCCAAGAATAGTGTACTTTAGACAAATTCAGGTTGAGTTTTGGAGCACAAGGGAGCAGTCATTTTAGTTAGCAGTGTGCTAAGATCATTTACAATTTCCAAAAGTACAATATCCAAAGAAATGTCAGCCACATTACATGAAAGTAGCATAGAGGTATGCCAACATTCTCACCATTGTGCGTGTTTTAAATGCAAACAACTTCACCTTACATATATCACTCTCTCAAAAGTACATAATAACTGGTGAGCGCCACCAAATAGTTCAACAGTGTTAGCGACCCCTTGGTGACAGGTTAGGAATTATAAATCAATTAATAAAATAACTAAGTTTTGCATATTTTTTATATCCTTGATGCTTTTTGTTTTTAAAATCAGCTGGGGAGTACAAACAGATAGGATGGTGTGTGAATACTATAGTGTTGCAATTAATCACTGGATGCTTTCCTTTTGGTGGAAATAATCTACTAGTGTAAGCATGAACACTTCTTCTTATGGGTATTTATTATAATACATATGTGCTACAATACTTAAGTTAGGCAAATACTGAGATAGTTGTTCCATTATGGTAATCTGGGTCAGCCATTAGACCTACCATCTAAGCCAATTATCTGATATTTATGTTGATTTCATCCATCCAAACACCATTAATATCATGGTAGATGTCTTACAATGTAGGACTAGGTCAGCCATCATATGCAGCTTTATTTACATTTATGCGCTTCAATTATCATAGATTCTTCATATGAATAGACAGTGGGAAAGTCATATAAATGTTACAATTTGTAAATATGCAGCAATAACAAAACTGTTTTAACATGTAACAATAATGACATTAACAAGCTATCTATAATCTATAAATATGCCGATGCAGTCACACTTGACTATTAAGCAACTACTGTGATAATACAGCGTTCCGGGTTTCAAGTTACTTTTCACCACAGACTCCTGTGCTTTCCACAATGGAAGTGACTAATCACCCCAAGACTGTCTCAAAACACTCTCACCTACCCAGGATACATATATACAATTAAATGAAGTCAAACAAAAAAAGTAATCAGTATAATTATGTGTTGTATAATTATCAAGTAACATCAGTAGAGTTTTATCCCTTGTCAGTAATCACCAAAGGAAAGACCCAAAGACACCCCAAGACTGTCCAAAAACACTCTTACCTACCCAGGATACATATATACAATTAAATGAAGTTAATTAAAAAAAAGTACACCACTCCCTCGATAACTCGCGCACAAAGTGGTCCAAAAACATCGACCGTGTAATAAGCGAGGGAGTGAGTTATCGAGGAACTTATAACAAACAACAAAACTAACAAAGGGACCGACGTAGATCCAAAGGGGAGTGGGTTGGGTTGGCATGTTACAGTGTTGAATACTCAATTAATAATCGTGCTAAGATTAACTGTGAATAAATCTCTTCATAGCGGTGTACTTTGTTTACTTTTTTCCTCTCAGAGTAACATTAATTTCAGGATAACTTACAGTATATTGAGGAGATCATCAAAACATTATTCCACATGGTTTCCGTTCGCTTAACACATGTACGACTTCACACATTGTATACTACATCACTAATTTTTGTGTTGAATTGGATACATTCTAGTTTTATTGTTTGATCCAAAGTAGACTTTTTTTTTATACAAAAGATCGACACTCATTTAAAAAAAACAATGTCGATCGAACGATAGGTAGATTTGATTGTGGTAAAGTAAAATAAAAAAAAAAAATAAATTCACAAGGGGTAACCATTACCAACATGAATTTAATGGGTCTACAAATTTAAAACAACGTAAATTAGAACACATAAAACTTGCTGTTTGTGACACATTTGACAAATATCACCTCACATTTTGAAAAAATCTTAATTTTTTGTGTTACTCTTTGATTTCTCTGCCACCTATGTGTATTGTTCACGGATTATTATCTCTCTGAGCTGGTATGGATAATTACATGCGGCTTCCTGATTCGCTGAATTTTGTTTAATTCCATGTCGGCACTGGAATCTCCAAAGCCATCCATGGCTTGCCCTAAACTGAGATTCATTCTCCATACTTTTTGCCATTTTTTCTGCTTGGGCGTTGAGAATTGTTCCAGAGATGGGAACACCTTGTTCACGTTGCTGTGTGAACCATGAGTACACTGCATCATCTAATTCGGTATCGTTTGCAGTCCGTGCTCATTTTTGTTTGATCCCATCATCTGAATCAACATCATGTAAGTAATCCCGAAGTTTCTGCTGATCCTTAAGCCAACCTCTAAACGTCGACTCAGTAATTTTTAGTTCACTGCAAACGTTAGATCTCGCTTCGCCATTATGAACCATATCTATGATGCACAGCTTTTCAGTCACCGAGTACACCTTTTGCTTACTTCCTTTGCTCTCCATGGTCACATTTACAAATGATTAGGATACATTACTGATATTATATACTTTAATGATATTAAGTATATAAAAATGTGAAACCATTTTCGATTGGTCAAATAAAATGAATTTTGAGAACGGTAATGACCACAAGAACTTATGCTCCTATTGGCATGCCTTTGAAATTTTTTTTTATTGTACTTCCCTTGCTTGATTTGATACAAAAGACATTCAAAGTGATAAAACAACACAGGTCTCTTTTAATGCAACAAACACTTCCAAGTTGTTGATCAAAACAAAGCCGGCATGTAATTAGGTTCTCACCGAAGTACTCACGGGTTTCGATGTGACGGTCGATTGACTCTTTTCATGTTTTCATAAAGTGAATATGTTGCGATTATAGTGTTTACATGAAGCGAAATTAAAGGATTAGAACGTGAATTTCACATAGCAAGACATTTAATTTGTGTTTATTTCATTCTCTGTTGCCACCTGTTAGCATGTACCAGAATTTTTTGTTGATCGCTGTTTCACCAGACTGTTTATTTAGTGTACTGACAATTATTTCTCTCAAAAAAAACCCTAACATAATATGTGATATCTTATTAGAACTTGCAAATTTCACAATATGGATTCTATCTTTACCAGCAATAATCACCATTGTCGATGATAAAATGAGCTATGTATCAAGGTTCAATTTACCAATTTACCAATTCTTATCGCGATTTTTTTCATATTCAGCACATTTTAAAATATATTTTCTTTGGAAAAAAATCGGGAACCATGCCGGACACCGCATTATAAGCGGGTTCGCGAGTTATCGGGGCACGAGTTATCGAGGGAGTGGTGTAATTGGTATAATTATGAGTTGTATAATTACTGAGTAACATCAATATATATTTTTCCCTTGCCGGTAATTGCCAAAGGAAAGACCCCAAGACAACCCAAGACTACCCAAAGACTACACCAAGACACCCCAAGACTTGTCCCAAAACACTCTCACCTACCCAGGATACATATATACAATTAATGAAGTCAAACATAAAAGTAATCAGTATAATTATGCATTGTATAATTATCGAGTAACATCAGTAAAGATTTTTTTTCCCTTGTCTGTAATCGCCAAAGGAAAGACCCAAGACACCCCAAACCTACCCAAAGACCACAGATACCCCAAGACTGTTCCAAAACACTCTCACCCAGGATACATATATACAATTAAATGAAGTCAAATAAAAAAGTGATCAGTATAATTATATCAGAAATTCTTTTGAATTTTTTTTTTTTTTAAAAAATCTTTTTCTGTGACCAAGAGTGGTACGCTGAATAATTAGAACCTAAGGGCATTACATTTATGTTCTTTAAATTTCTTATTGTGTTTACAAACCTATTAGAACCTTTGATTTTGACAAAGAAATCAATATGCATAAAAATTCAACTATCGTCCATTTTGTAAGGTAATTTAATCCAATTAACTAATTAAAGGAGAGCCAAAAAGTATGTCTTTCTTTGACAACATTATTCAGGATAAAAATTATTTTTATTTCGTTTGTTGTGCTCATGCAGTGGAGAGCATAAGTATCATGGTATCAAAGCTGTATAGCAAATCTAAGGTAATTTGTTTGGCAAATTGTAAGACTCGTGAATTTTATCTTCGTAATGGCTACAGTGTTACTGACAGCTCCGGGGGAGTCTAATCCAATTAATGCATTAAGGGAAACTGAAAAGGATGCTGTCACTGGACAAAATGGACGATATTCTGGCATTAACCTGGTTGATTAATGAGCCACAAAATTAATCAGTATAAAAAGTGTTTTGTATTGTTAGTTTTGCTTGTGTGGAAAAGTGCATACTTAGATCAGGTGCATTAATTATAAAGAAGTCTTTAACTCGTGTGTATATAAATGTCGTTAATTTTATTGCAGTTCATATCTTCTTGTAGGTTGATATACTAAAATCTTTATCAGTTCAGTCTAGATTTAGTAATTTACATTGCCTCTGAAAAAGCACATAATTGCCGCAACAAAAAGAGCAGCATTTTGGCCCTGTGGTTCATGTTGTTTAAACTGTACGTCTGGCTGCATACTTTGCAACTCTTGTGAACAATGGAATCATTCCAACTGTGAGCAGTTATCTGCAGAACAATATAATATCTTTTATCAAAACAATGAAGTACCATATGTATCCAACAACTGCTTCACGTTAGAGATGGGGACTTCAACTAACAACTATACTCAAGGACTATGTCGCTTAACACAGGTGTCTTGTTATGGTGTTGACAGTCTCTGCATCGCAGCAACAAGAGAGGGACATATCCTCGAGTCCTTTCAGTTCTATGGAAAACAGGTCTTCCTGTCCAATTTTGTGGAAATAGATCAAAATGCACAAGAAATTATGAACAAATTTGGTTTGTCTTCCTTTGGTTAACCTTCACTATCTACTAGTAATGGTAACTGCCTTTTCAATTCTGTATCAATTGCATTGACAGGGAGTGAAGATTTGGCATCAGAATTGAGGCTGTTCACATCGACTGAAATGTCATGAAATGCTGAAACTTGCAAGTCATGATCGAACTTTAACCAGTTAATGAACTATTCTCCCTACTATGAGGAATCCCTCATTTTGTGCTGCACAGATGGTGGGTATCCATCAATATGGACTATAATGGCTGTAGTAGGTTTACCAATTTAGAATATGTATCCTCGAATGAATGGTCCGTTGGACAAAACTCCTGAAGTGTTCACTAAATTGTTTTCTAAAGAAGATACCCAAAACAATGCACAGTATGGTGCAGAATGGGTCCAGTGCATAGTACTATCTGGACTGCTAATCATTTTATCCTGGCTCTAAAGAAGAGTGGCAGCCATGCAAACAATGAGCAATTTCAGCCTCCCAAAATAAGTACACATGTCGTAGGCAATAAACGGAAATTCTCTTTCGTAATAACAGACAACATAGAGAAGGATTTTAAAATTACCAGAACCGATAAGTCAGAATCAACAAAGACATTATCAGAGACAATAAACAGTTCAGACATAGACAATGTAAATCCACAAATTGTTGCCACTGATCAATGCATACTACAGAGCGATCAATCAATCACCAATGATGACTCTGTCAAGTCAACTGCAATGAAGAATATATACACAGTCAGGTGCCACCTGGTAATAAGTCTAATTGTTTTATGTTAGTGGATAACTGGAGGAATGTAAGTCAATTGGAATCAAAGAAGAAAATGTGAATTTTACGACAATTGTGGAATATGGGATACTGCAGGGCAACACAATTAAATCAACATTTGTGGTTTAAAAATGGACACTTGATAAATGTTGAGCACAAAAATCAGAAGTACTGCCTTAAGAAAAGATGCAAAGGTCAGGTATATTGGGAACCTCTTAAACCACAACCAGCAGGGGAGAGCACTGTCATCTTAAGCAGGTACTATGAGACTCTCAAAAGAGATCCAACTTTTAAGAAAAGGGTCTCATACTTTGCAAATATTGTTGATCAAACCTTGAGCAATGTTGCGCTGTTTGAATACCATGGAATGCAACCAGTAACTTCACAACTGCATGGGAACGTGCATTCTAGACAAATATTCACAAGAACAAACCCCAAAACAATTGAAAAAATGAATGAAAATTTGAAGTAGCAGCAACCGAGAGAAATCTTTCATTACTTGAAAAAATATGACTCCATGAATTGTGCATGTGACTTCAGAGTGATACGAAACCAGAAGTATAATGCCAGGAAAAGAGAAAAAAACCTAATTGTGCCAGAAACACCAATGCAGCTAATGAGATTTTAGATGTGTTGAAATTGTTAAATGAACACCCTTACGTACAAACTGGGATACACAACAAATTACAAGTGCCATCAATTATCTGCTACACTAAGGAACAAATAAAGGATCTGAAACACTTCCTGACAAACACAAAGAATCAACCAACTGGTACTGACTGAACATTCGGCCTTGGAAACTTTTATTGACATTGTTCGTGTACAAAAATCTGAGTTGTGAGGAAAAATACAAATGACCATCCTATCTTTCTTGGTCCTCTAAGTCTGCTCAAAGATAATTCGTATAAAACGTACAAAGCATTCCTGGAACATGTGGCAACTGAACTTCATAGTGATGTGGATACTATTGAAATGCGAGTATCAGAAAAATATGGAATTTGGCATGGACGACGAGATATCTCTGACCAAGGCTATCAAACACGTTTCCTTCTGCAAGATGATATTTGTGCACAAAACATCTAAAAGACAATATTAAGTTTCACCTACAAAACAAAGTAGGAATTGAGAAGGTCGAGTGTGATGCAGTCATGAGGTCTCTGTTTGGTAGTGAAGGTATCGTTGATATCAATACTACCTTGGAGTTTGAAAGCTGCTCTGAAAAACTTGAGCAATTAATAAAAGAAAAGAACAACAGCTTTGAACAATACTATGTAAATAATCTGAAACCAAGACAAAGAAAGTTTGTGTTTGAATCAAATCGGCATACCAATAAAAACAAACACTGGACCAATAACAACGCAGAGTCCATCAACAATATTTTAAAAATTTTGGTTGACTGGAAGCCTAAACATACTAGAGATTTAATAAACAAACTTTACAGCATTACAGACTTGCATTTTATCGATTATAGAAGTTCTATACATGACACAGGAAATTATCAACTGATTAATGAAGAACGGATTTACCATGTACATGATGCAGTCTGGCATTGCAAGTCTGAAGAAGAAAAAAAAAGAATTCTTCCAAAATTTTCTCGTGGACTCAAAACATAGGCAAAATTCAAAATTCATAAAATTGAAAGATGGGAAATTTTCAGTCATTAATAAGGCAAAAGGAATTGCAAGCAAACCGGGACAGCAATGTCCTGTGAACGAAATGACAAAAAAAGCGATTGTGTTTCTTGAGACTTCATCATGATATCAAAAAGGAAAAGAAACAATGAGAAATGTATTCTATTATGTAATAGAAATGGAAACAAGAAGAAAAAAAAAACAAAAAAAACACCCCTCCCACCAAAGAACATCAATAAACATGGGCCAGGGAAAGACTGCCTCCTTGTGGTGTGGTCTGGACACATATGGATAAATGAAAATAAAATTAGTATTCAATTACTTTGTAGTGCAGTTGTTATTCATTTATTCATATGTAACAGAACGCTCTTCAGTACTTAGAATCAGCTGCACGAACGATAACTCTTCGCCACCGTGCTCAACTAGGTCAGCTTAAAACATTTACTGCATTTTTATTTTTCAATTTGGGGGTATTTAAGATTAAATTAAACTAATTTTTGGTCAAGCGATCAAGAATTTCAACTGCAAAACATTATTTTAAGTGTCTTGGGTGTTTTCAAAAGTATTAAGAGTTTTTGGAGTCTTTCCTTTAGCGATGACCGAAAACGGTAAAATCTCTACTAATGTTACTCAGTAATTATACATTGCATAAAATTATACTGATTACTTTTTTATATGACTTTATTTGATTGTATATATAAGTAGTATGGGAAAGTGAGAGTGTTTTGGGACAGTCTTAGAGTGTTTATATCGGACCGTTCCACAATGACGTAATTTTGTTATTTTACTCATTACAACTTTATGCATGTAAACGTTTGTGGTGTAAGGCGTCTTCACTACTATCTCTATAAAATATCAACGCTAAATGTAAAAATAAAAAATTACTTTTTTTCTCCTTCAAAAAGGAGAAATGACTCAAACGTTGATGGCGCATTCATTCTTAGCAGACTTCCACTGATGCCTCGTGAGATCGACCACAAAATGAGACACTTTTGCAGATTGGTTAACATAGAGCTCTAAACCAATACAATTTCTCATATTATATGGTTGAACATACGGAGCTGCAAATTTATCCTAGTTTAGTAACAAAAGCCATCAGGATAATACGAAACTAATCCTATGCTATGGAATATAACTATGCGTAGGTTACCAAAATACCAATGTTTAGTATCCGAGTCCTGAGAAGACGCTGGGTACTGGCAGTAATTTTCCTTGGATCATTAATTTGCTTTGTTTCCATAACACTTTCAAAGGTATTGATGAATGAGAAAGGTGGTAATTTAAGTATAGCTAACCCTGACTATTCTATATTTATTGTTTTCATTTCAAGTTAGCAACCTATCCCCCCCTTCCCAAACTTTTGTAACTTGTTTTCGATGATCACATATTTCCGAGGATTTACCTTTTATGTATGCCTAAAAGTAACCCACGGATAGTAAGGTTTTACAATTTTGCATGAAAGCACTTTAGGCAATACTCAATAAAAACTTGTGTTGCTTTAATAAAATATGGATAAGAAGACGGGTTTTTTAAAAAAATTTTTTATATACAATGCTGTCGGGCATTTCCGCGCACTTAAGGTTTCCGTCTCCAGTACTGAAGTTAAACGCGAACCGAATTCGACCGATTGAAGAAAATAAAATACTGCAATGCTTACCATTTGAAAAGAGGCAATTGTCACCAGAATATTCTGTTGAAAATAATATTAATTTTGGACACACGGGATACCACGCCCTTGTTTTCATGACTCGCGATCACAGGCACTTAATTCCGAGATAAACTAATGTGTACACTCACCAATTAACACAAGGTAACTAACTCTCCCCGGTCACATTCTGACCCCTCAATGACTCTGATCTAATTTTCCGATACTATCTGCGCATTCAGTCACTCATAATGTATACCAATATAATGAAGACACTCCACACCTTCCATCCATTACCATTTAAGTAACCTTACTGATTCTGAAGGGCCAATTTTGCAAAAAGTTATCCGTTTCTTCGTGTCTTCCACACACTTACGACCATTCCAAGGATCAACTTCCGGTCTACTTTGAAGTGAATGTGATTTGATCGTGATTGCTTCAGTGATTGGTTCTTTCATTGAATGAATCTTTTCAGACATGACTTTCAATTGCTACATCTCGGCCTAACCTGGCATATATGCAATTGGAATATCAACTGTATTTTCCGTCAAGTCGTTTTGCTGTTCCAATCATTACATGTGCTCAAGACTATGTGACATTTGCCAGGAAAATGTTTAACAACATTTCTTGACATGTTAAAATACATTGAATTTTTTCTTAGTGCTTTCTGAATAGCTACATAGCTGATCTCTGGTTGTGCATGATAAAAAGATTTGTTAAAAATTGTATACTTATTTAATCAATAGTTAAGTAATTACCCTAATTTCAACTGACATGTTATCTACAAAATGTTAAGAATGCTTTGTAAACATTTCTCTTTATGTTAAAAACTAATAATCTTATATAGGATTTACACTGTCTAGAAAACAAAAGCATTAACTTGGTTAGTTTTGGTGTAATTAATTGTAACTAATTTGCATACCCAAACACAAAACTGAATCTCATATAGGATTTACACTGTCAAGAAAACAAAAAGATTAACTTGGTTAATTCTTGTGCAATTATTTGTCACTACTTTGCTTACCCAAACACAAAACTGAATCTCATATAGGATTTACACTGTCAAGAAAACTCACTGATTAACTTGGTCAGTTCTTGTGTCGTTATTTGTCATGTCACTAATTTGCATACCCAAACACAAAATTGAATCTAGTATATGATCTACACTGTCAAGTAAACAAAAGGATTAACTTGGTTAATTCTTGTGTAATTATATGTCACTAGTTTACATATCCATACACAAAATTTTATTCAAAATGTATACATGCTATGACCTGTATAGCTAACTGCAATTAACCAACCATGTGAGGTAGGTGATTGGATTTGGTTATGTAACAATTTACTCTTTGTAGATGAAAGCTATTTTATTTTGGTAAACTTCACTTGTTTAAGCACTGTAAGTTGTGTTTTTAATGTAAAATGAATAAATCACAATTATTTGCTGTTGAAAAGGCTATAGAGGGCCACAATATCATTTTGTTAGGCCAAAGTGGGACAGGCAAAAGTTTTGTGGGTAAGGAAATACAAAAGAAATTGTCTGCAGCAGGTAAAAATGTCTGTAACTGGCACAACAGGCATTGCAGCACTGAATGTGAAAGGATGCACAGTGCATTCCTGGTCTGAGATTGGTGATGGTAGATATGACAGTGATGAACTATGTAGAAAACTTTTCACTGATGAATATTTTGATTCATATACACAAAATATTTTGAAAGCAGACTGTTTGATAATTGATGAAATTTCTATGCTTTCATTGAAACTTTTTGAACAGATTGAGCAGGTATGTAGAATGATTAAACATTCAGATTTATATTTTAGAGGTATACAAGTTATTGCAAGTGGAGACTTTTTTCAGCTTCTGCCTGTACCTGACCCATTGACATGTGATTTGGGTGAATATTGTTTCAAATCCACCATTTTTGCAATGGTATTTGGGCATAAAATTGTCCTTGATGAGGTCATATGACAAGATGAATTAGATTTCATAAAGGCTGTCAATGACGTATCAAAGGAAGAAATCCCTGAAGATACAAACAAATTGATATTGAGGCTGCAGAGACCTCTCCCTTCTGGAGATGACCCAATAAGACTTTGTGAATGGAACTTTGATTGTGAAATGTACAATGCATGCAAACTGATGGAAATGGATGGTGTATCAAAGTGTTATCAGTCAATAGACTATGGTGACATTAATCGGTGCAATAAGTTGTGTGTTCCAAAAGTGTTACACTTGAATTGGCTGTCCAGTTGTGCTGGTCAAAAACTTCAGCTCAGCACTAGTAAATGGTTTACAGGGAGAGGTTGGCAATGAAGGAAGACTCTGTGAAATTTTGAAAATAATTTAGTTTACTTAGGAAGAGAAAATTTTACTATTTACAGTACTATTGATAAAAAGATAGTAGCTACAAGGCATCAAATTCCACTCATTCTGTCTTTCAGCATTACCATTTACAAGGCACAAGGATTGACTTTACATAGAGTTGAAGTTGATGCATCAAATATTTTTGCACCAGGTCAGTTAGGTGTGGCAGTTGGGGAGGACCAGAAATAAAAAGGGACTAAGGGTTATCAGTTTCAATTCCAACTCTGTGATTCCACATAGTTCTTGCATGTATGAATTCTACAATAAAAGTTTTGTACAGTTTGATTCAAGTTTAGAATGCTGTAGACATTCTGTTTCTTTATTAGAGAACCTCAGTGTTGACTTTGATTATGAAACAGGTTTTGATTCTGATAACTCTGACTTTCCTGATGGAGAAATTTTAGTACCGTATTTTATGTAATTTTTCGTGCATGAAAAAATAATTAATCATTTCAGTGTACGAAAAATTATATGTAAAATAAATAATTATCATTTGGTGGTACTGACCATGTACGAAAAATAAAGGGATCGTACCAAAACAAGTTCTACGGTACACACGCTACTCGACAACCTAACGGTACAAACGTACAAAGTAAACGTATATTTTCTGTCTCATTCTGCTCTCAATTCAAGAATCTAATTACAATAAATCAAAAGTGCTGTTGTTATGAGAGAGAGAGAGAGAGAGAGGATTATGTCTCAGTGTGCAAGCTCGTCCACATTTAGAACATATGTAGTTGTTATGTTGTGTAATATAGGCAAAATGATCAAGATGGTTTGAACATGTATAAGTTATGGGTATTATTTATTGGTAAATTGTACGCAACGATACGACCCCACATCGTCAAGAAATTAAGTGCAAGTTGTATTTTTACCGCAACAATAATCTCATTATCAAACTACAATAAAAAATAAAGAACTTGAAATCAACGTTAAAGTTAATGCACATGAGTGCGCACGCGCGCGCGTGTGTGTGTGTGCATGCGCGCCAGAGAGATCAATCAAACAAAAATTTTTCAGTGTACAAAACCGTATTTATTCAGTGTAGTTGTGATTTGTAGCTTTTGCAAAGAGAAAAAAAGACTTTTCAGTTACCTGACGAGTGGGATAATCCTCATGTATTACGACCCTACTATATTCCATTAGGAATAAACATCGCTAAATCAACAGTTCGTTCTTGTTTTAATTATGATGTACATTGTTAAAACAACCACATTTCTATGCAGTTATTTACACGGTAATTAAACATTCTTAGGGTTTTGGTTATTCCAGTTGAAACCAGATTGAGGGCAAGAATCGACTGAAGAGGTCAAATCAGCGAGGCTACCAGTAGGGAAATGAGGCTCTCTTTAGGGAAATGAAAGTCTGTCAATGTGCTATTGAAGCCATTGTCCATATAGCAGATGTTATAAGGACAAGCGATCATATGCATTACTTGTTATTCGAACTCGCCAATAAAGATAATAGTGGGGTATATCATAGAATAGATTTGCAATAAAATGTTAATTATATCCAAGTCAAAACAGAACAAGCACTTAAAAGATAGTATATGTATATATACGAATCGATTTAATGGAGTCCATGACTTTCAAATTTACGATGGAAAATGACAAGGTTTTTATATTTTATGTTTGTATGACTAATGAAACAATAAGACTAGTTGACCAATGGTCTGTGGTCTTCACTTTAGCATGTACTGAGATGTAATTTTTGTTGGATAAGACAACATCAAAGGGCTTCCGAACTCGTTTTAAAATGCACGTGGTGTTTTGTTATGGTGACAGACTTAATAAGGAGAACTAATTAACGATAATATTTAAAGGTATGGTCTGTGAAGTCCTTTGTTCATTTGTTAATAAACACCAGTAGATATTGTAATGACAATAAGAGTTTATGCACATGAGTGCCCGTAGGGTCTTTTACAAAAATGGGGGGGGGGCAGTCGGTCACAGCCGGGAGAGTTAGTATAGTAGGCAGTCTGAAACTAAAGCTAATATTTACTAAGCATTTTGAACAGAATCTTGTGACATATTTTCAGCTTCATTTGCATGATTAAATATATATATTGCAGTATGATATCCAGGGGGGTCACGTGACCCCCCTTGACCTATGCTGCGGGCACCCATGCTTATGCCTCGATCATTATATTTTCTCACCAACAATTAATCATTAATTTTTGTAAAAACAAAATGGGAATACGGTATTTTTGATCTTTTTTGCAAACGTAAATCTTCTTAGTGGAAATTTTATGTCCGATAATTTAATGAATTTTCAAATAATACAAAATGATATGTACGAAAAATTATGATACATTTAAATAATTATTATTTTGATAACTGGATTGTGTACGAAAAATTAAAGGGTACGAAAAAATACATGAAATACGGTAGTTGATGAAATGTTGTCCATTGGGGAACACATGCCTGTAGTGACCTAGAACGTAGGTTAACCACAGTTGACTCTGACATTTTAGAGCATCATCTTGACCATACAAAAATGAAACAACTTATCCCAGATAATGCAATAACACCAGAGCAAATGAGATTAAAAGTAACACTAACAAAAATCTTCAAAAAGCCACTGCAAGAGTTGAATACATTTTTTGAGATATTGTACCAAAAAATTCAAAGTATCTTTAGTAAGGTATGTGGTAATATAGAAATCAGAAAACCAGATTCAAGGACATGGACTGAATATTATTCTGAAGTTTACCAGTTTTCAGTGTCTCAGGAATGCATCCAAATTCTTGAAAATTTTTTGAATTCTGTGCCAAATGATACTTTTTTTGCATTTGGAAAGATTTTTGACAGAATTTGTGAAATTGTTTTGGACAAAAATACTACTGTACTGACATTTTCAGTACCACACAAGTTGCACATGCCCCTTCCATACTTGTGTCAGAGCCAGGACAAGGAAAATTAAAGTATATTGCAGGTAGATGTATTGCAAAGAGCAGATACCATAATATGAAGAAAGGAAAGAACAGCTTGTACAGAAAGGAAAAAATTACTTTGGTCAGTCAATGTTTCTTACAAGTAAAAATGTTAGACCACCTTACAACTTTAGCTGTTGATTTTGAAAACAATAGCAAGTATAAACAGACATTGCATGAGACACAAAGAAGACAGAATATCAACCATGGTCTAACTAACATCAAGGACTTTGTGATTGAATTTTTCTTGCAAGTTGACAATACAAGGAGGCAGTATCAACATGCAGATGGATTACATTGGCATGGTGCAGGGAGTTTACAGTATTGTAAGACTGTAATACTTAAGGATGAGACACTGTTTGAATATTGGAAGTTGCTGTACGTAAAGTTTGATCCCAGTATGAGTGTCATACAAGTGGACGATACCATGATTGCTTCATGTGTCAGAGATCTATATGAAGATTTGGTAGGTCGTTACAGTAGAATAGGTGACAGTCAATTCAGAAAAGATACCATTTCCAGTCTTGGAATATTGAAATCAGACAGTTTGAGAAAGAGATTGGTCATGAGATCAAAGCACAAACACAGTAGTGATGCATTAGCTTTAGACATGAAATATATCTTGGAACATCAGTCAGAAAATAAACTGTATTCTCACTTAAAACTGAAATCACAGATTTATGATCTGAAGGGTGTAGTATTTACTAGCTTCTTGAAATCGGATCTGATTTTGCTATGTAAAGCCTATGGCATAGAAGCAGGAAATGTACAGAAGAGTGGTCTAGTTAATAAACTATAACTATATTACTTGCTTTGAATGAAATGCCAATGCCATACTTTTTAGTACTTAATAATCCTGTTGCCAGTTAAAAGCTGGTAGTAATCAAGACACTTCAGCTGTAGCAAAAGTCAGCCATGTACTAGAAAAAGAACTAGAGTGGGAAAAGGAAAATGGAAAGGAAAGGGTAAAGGAAAAAAGAAAATGGAAAAATATGACAAAAGTAACACTGATAATTCAGTTTGCTCTGTATGTAAACGCCATTATGCAGAGGGTGAGTTGTGGATCCAGTGTGATTTGTGTGATGAATGGTTTGAGTGGTTTTGTCAGTGCATAGATGAAGAGATGTGGAGTAGCACAGAAAATGAAAAATTGTTCTGTTCTAAATGCTCTTAGAAAAAGAGTCAATGCTATATCAGACTTCACATTTATAAATATGGCAATATTGTCATATTTTGTCATTGTGTTTTTGGACTTTGGTTACATACACTGAATTCACATGCACTTGTTTGTATCAGTATAAAGGGAAACTAACGACAATTTGATCCTCCATTCTCAGTTGACATGTTAAGTGTGAGAAAGGGATGGTGTTATTATTAGTTTACCCTATTTAATTAAAAAAATAAAGCCCAGTGCAAAAGTAAGTAAATAAAGTAAAAATTTTTTTTACAATTCCTGTAATAATTTGTATTCTAATCTTTTTCTTTTTACCGGGATAATGTGTAAAATTCACTGGCTGCAAATTTAATATTGTTGGGGAGGGGGGTGTTTTGCACTAAACACATCAGGAATGTCCATATGAGCATAATAAAGATGCATGGAAGGTTAAATAATGAGTTCATTCCAGATTTTCAGGGCTTTGTGTCTGGAAATCTTTCTTGAGCCAGGACTTTTTAAAAATCTCTTTTGTTTGATTTTTTTTCTCCAAAATAATAAAATGTAATCTATTATTTTAATTGTTTATATATCAGGGCAAGAAATATTTCTTGAATCTGTTTGACAGTTTTAAATTTTGATCCACAAATTCGACTACCTTATACCCACCACTCTTTTTTAAAAACAAAATTAATACCATTCATATACTAGCATTAGATTCGGGGTGTGGGGGATGCATAATGATAACCCAAATAATTGGTAAGTGTGTTGCCATTAGTGAACTCCACAATCAAATGCCCTGGTAACATTGGATGGTTGCAAGTTTAATATTTGTTGGTAGGGTTTGCATTAAACAGATTTGGAATGTCCACATGAGCATAAGAATGCAGGGAAGTTTAAATAACTATGTTACACCATATTATATTAGGGGTCAACCATATAATTTTCGGGGATTGGGGGTGAGTTAATGGTATTGTTTTGAAGCCAGGGTAATTTGTTCTCTTTTCCATCAATATTTATTTTCAAAATAATACAGTTCATGAAGTCTTTTTTGGTCCATAAATCAGAGCAAGAAATATCTGCGAATCTATTTGACAATGTGAAATTTGGTTCCAATAACTTCCAGTATTTTAACCCCACCCGTTTTTATTTTAAAAAACGTTACAAAATTGATACCATTGGCAACACATCATTGAGCACCTGTGATTGGCAAGGAATGGGGGGGGAGATTTTTAACTTAAGTCTACTAGCCAGCACATACCGCGTTGAGATTGTAATTTCTACCATTCCCCTGTATTAACCAGATTTTCTTAAGTTTTATATTGTGCTAAACATTTGGGTCTTAGCGATTTCCATATTAAGAAAAAATATTTTGAATTTCCCTCTTTTTGAGATACCACATTTAGGATGTCTTTACTTTTATGCAAATATTAAAGTGTAGTTACCTCTTTAATACATGTAAAATATAGTAAATGAACAGATTGATAAGTTGAAAAAATTCTACAAAATAATATTGACTAAATGATCCTGAAAGAAAATGAACTTAATTTTAATTTTAATTTTGATCGTTCTTATTTATATGTATTCATTGTTTATATACATCCTGCCCAATAATCGCATTCACTGTAAAGTAGACTGGAAGTTGATCCTTGGAATGGTCGCAGGTGTGTGGAAGACACGAAGCAACGGATAAATTTTTCGCAAAATTGGCCCTTCAGAATCAGTAAGGTTACTTAAATGGTAATGGATGGAAGGTGTGGAGTGTCTTCATTATATTGGTGTACGTTATGAGTGACTGAATGCGCAGATAATATTGGAAAATTAGATCGGAGTCATTGAGGGGTCAGAATGTGACCGGGGAGAGTTAGTTACCTTGTGTTAATTGGTGAGTGTACACATTAGTTTACCCCAGAATCAAGTGCCTGTGCTCGCGATATGTCGGTCTATTCAGCGCACAGCTTTGAAAAGATGTAATGTTTATCCACTGGGCTATAGAAATGAAATACATTACTTTGGACTGTTTCTGTCAGCATTTCAGTCGAGTAATTATGTCGGGTTTATAGCTAGTTTTACAAAATTCAGCGTAACAATGCCAACAAATGGCAGGAGAAATTAAGCAAACTAAACCGATCTTGTAAAAAAAATTAGTAAAGTTCAACATTTATTTAAAAAAATAAGCTATTATGTGGAAGAGTAACAACAATGAATAGGATGTAATGTGTTTACAACGTCTTGTTTATGGGGAAAAATTACTACAGAATTTAGAAACAGACTATATGCGGGGGAATTTCTTGAGAATCCCGTTCTAGTGGCAGGTTGACACGGGTAGCAGACGATTTTGTACGTGTGGGACAACTTCTTGCAAAATTGGAAACTTGGATTAAGATGCAGAATTGTTTTAAGGTATACATTTCCATCTTTTGTATAATGTATTAATTTTTATTTGTATGATTCTAAAAGATACATAGTAAATATAATTTTCTGGGTTACAGGTTCAAGAAGGTCATGAAGTGGGTGTTCATGTTGACATTTAGAAATCACATTTTCATTTGCATTTCGAGTCAGAATGTGGAATATTTTGGTACACTTTATGAATATCACTTTCCTTAATTAAAATACGATTGTGCTTTCTTGATACAAAATGGATTTTTGACCAATAATAACACGTGATCCAATTTTTCCATGAATGACATATCATTGCACAGAATTACCCGATCCACAGAATTGGCCGACATGGGGGTATATATTTTATTTTCTAGAGTAATATGGTTATATTCTGACCAATAGGGTAATCTTGACCATAGATATACATCCTGCTGTTTACAACAAAGATATGCAAATTACTTGTTGTGTTCTTTGTTTTTATTTGTGCAAATGCGTATGCAAATTAGTAAAGATGTTTTCAGGCAACGAGGGCATTGTGTGACAAAATGACGTAATCGCCTCAGCATTCTTTCTTCCGTGCAAGTTCAGAAGTGGCATTCACACATTTTTTTATTCAGCACCCTAGTCAGGCATCAGTCATCCAAGATTTGTATAGCTTTCAATAACATAATAATTATGTTATCATAACTTTAAAATAATGCTTTCTCGGATTTACCCCAGGTTGTTTTTTATAAGAGGGCAATTCCGACCAAGAACACGAGCTAAAAGACAACATAGGATTATGATTAGGATGATGGAACTTTGCAGAGAAAAGAAAGGGAATAAATATGTAATTAAAAACAAATAAATAAAAAATTAAAGGTATAAATCTAAATAAAACAAAATTTTAATTCTCTTTACATTTATCTATATAACATATCACTTTCTATCTGCTTTCACTCTATCTGAAAAAAAAAATGAAAAGCTTTTAAATCTGTCACATAAATAAAATCTTTGTATTTTACAAATGAAACTTGTATATGTAAGGTCCATATAAGTGGTTGGAACTCACCATTGGGGTAACCGACAAGTTGAGATTAGAAATCTCTGTTATATGAAAAATGAAGTGAATCCTTTGATAAAATTGCTGTATGTGTTTACCAAGATAAAGAATGTAGAAAGCGTGCTGCCTACCTGCAGAGAGAATATGCTGCAAAAATTACACAAGTTTTTAGTTGCAATATTATACCAGGAAATATTTATTTAAATGTGAAAAGTGCCATAGAATCCTGGGAAAAAACAATTGGTTCTCGTCAAAGATATGATACAGGTTTCAAATGTGCTGAAAGAGATGTCGATGAAATTAAAGAATTGTTGTGTGGATTCTTTCTTGAAATAGTTTAAGTTTGGCAATTTTGAAATAAAAGTCTGGTGTTTTCTTCAGTTCTTTCTCTTTTGAAACTTCACGTTTAGCATCTATCTGCTATATTGTTGATAGCCATCCATATCATGAAGTTTTGAGTCTTCTAGAATTTGCCAAAAAGGAAAATATTCACACTCTATCTCTACTGTCACATACAACAAAGTTTAAAACCCCTTGATTGGACAGTGTTTGGTCCTGTCAGAAAAATATATAATCACACTGGATCAAATTTTATAATCAAAATCCAGGTCTAACATTAAATAAATGTTCATGTCCGCGGCTATTTAGGTACACTTGGTCAGCAGCATTTAAAAATCAAAATATCAGGAAAAGGTTTCAGGCTGCTAGAATGTGTTCATTGGATATATCTGCCATAGCTGAGAGTGTGTATCAGCCATCCACTTTATACAAGTGAGAATTTGCCTTCATGCACAGCTTCACAGCTTCCTCATCATCAGTTTCTGTCCATTTCCCTATCTCTGTCTCTGTCCTTAACTAACAACACGAAGAAGAGAGCAAATCAATCTCTTTAAGCACATTACCCAGCCAGGTTTCTAGCCAAGTTGACACTATAAATTCAGTCACACCCACCTGCTTCTACACAAAGCGACCATTCAGAACCAATCACTTTTATAAATGTGCCATCAGGTTTAGCTGAATCTGCATCCAACCCCAGTAATACAATAACTGGCTCTGAGGTTTATCTTCATTCCGTGTCTCTTAATATGATACCATTTGTAGGAAAAAAAGTACAGCCCAATTGAAGTAAGAATGGTAGCAGAGGACTTAGTATCTGTTTCGATGTACCTGGTCAAGGACAACTCTTCCGCAGATATTGGGAGTGGATGTATCCTACAAGAAGGTTATGATACCATTTCATGAAACCATACACCAAGTTCTACATGGAGCAATGATCTAAAAATATTTTCCGAATTATGCCAGTTTAACAGGTGAAAAATTAATCTAGAGCATTAACATGTTATAGAATTTTGACATCTGATGAAGTTATGAAAGGAGAAATGCTGAAATTTTAAAATCAAATAAAGCAGCAGGAAAGGAGGAGAGGAAGAGAAAAACTTTCAAAAAGATGGAGAGGATTGGGAAATAAGAGGGGAACAAGAAAGAAAATTAGAAACAGATTAGTCAGTTTTCAGTAATACTACGTGGTGAAAGAATTTTTATATTTTATTCCTGTTAAATTAAGGTACTGGTAATACATGTTCTCATACCTTTCCAGATCAATATCTTGGAGGAACAGTGCTGCAAAAATATGTACTTTGCCTGTAGTCACCAAATTGTCTAATTCATCTCTCTCTCCCATTCTCTCTCTCATGTCCATACTGCTTTACATATATACACACATTTAGGAAGAGATACAGACTGACAACATTGTTCTTCTTGACTTGGTGAGAGTACATCAAACACAATTAGTTTAAAGCATCTTTATTACACTAGGAAAAAATTTCCTGAATCATCTTTGTAGAAATATGCTTTCCGGATCCTACATTTTTATCCTTGCGAGATGTATCATGCTTGTTTGAACAGATGGAGATAAACACACAGTGGTCGGTATTTCCCCGTGGTGGCTGGGGTTACACATATCAGAGGTCGGAATAAGCCACAACAATGTTGGATTTACCCCTGCGTATATAGTCATAATAAAATCACGTTTCATTAAGAAGAACTCGTATGCTTTTTGAATAATGAAACTTGTTGCAAGAAGCCCGATTGAATTGTTCCCCGTATCATACTTAGGCACACAGTAATTGGCTTCAATAACATAGTTGTTTATCTCGTGTCAACGATCTCAGCAGTTGGAATATGGCCAGATTACCCAATGGCATTGACAGTAATTTGAAGCAGTTTTCTTAATACATTTTATTGTTCCTCATTCACTTTTTGATTATTCACACAAAAAGGCAGAGATCATGAAGATTTTGTTTCTCGTTTCACACAGCATCGTGAATGATATCTGCATCTGCTGCTCAGTGAATTTTCAGGTTAGAATCATTAAATGTGGCTAAAAGTAACTAATTCGTTCACACATGAAGTATTTCAAGACGGAATCGACATAGAGCATAACACATTTCATAAAATATATGCTAAAACAGGGTAGTGCTATGCAGAACCAACTATAGTGTATTGTTCCTGCCATAAGCGCAGTCAACAGTACATGCATCATGGATTACAGATTGTCCATTCAATCTGGTGGACATGGATACAAAGACAAGGTGTTAAGTGTCCACTACTAATAGTAAATGTCCATTATGTCTGGTGAATATCTCTTAAGTCTAGTGGACATCCGCTCAATGTAGTGGAACTCTGTAATGGATTTTATTGCAGCCATAATAGGTTTTATGGTACTCCCTGCTAGTTTTATTGTATGGACTCTGCAAGCCTACATAGTAAACAGATGGGAGAAACCCTGATGCTTTAAACCAGGGGTCTCAAACATGCTGCCCGCGGGCCGCATGTGGCGCACCAAGTCATATACTGTGGCCCGCAAAATGATTGGCATCAAAAGGTGTTATGAGAGATAACAAAGGTGGTGTGGCCCTTGGGCCATCGAAAATGCCCTCATGCGGCCCTCAGGGTGGTTTGAGTTTGAGACCCCTGCATTAAACCCCCCCAGTGGCAGGTGTCAGTTTTATACCTTTACCTTTACAAATTAGACGTTTGTAAAATTTCTTGGAATATTTATCAGTAGCTTAGCTAAGCATACACACAGACTAAAATGCTTAACATCGACAAAATATTACGTTTTTAAAACTTCTTCAGTATCCTGCACCCTTGCCCTTTGCCAGAGCATACATGAGATTTTTTAGATACAACATATATTCCTACGTACATAGCTGTTACCATATACACATACAGAAATTATATTTGTGTTTGATGTTCTTGATAAATTATTTAATACATTTACTTCTTGTAATGGTTATTAATTTGCCATAGTTTCCTTTTAATTTAGATACTATCTACAATAGGGCTTGTGTTTTGAGGAGAGCAATCACTCTCTTGTGCCATCGTACTCCTTAAATTGCATCCAGGAGAGTGATCCATTGCTCTACCCAATCTTATTGTTCAAAACAAACATCTCCATACATTTTCTGAGTGAACTTATCAATTTTTGTCCCAGATTTCATGGCATTTGCATTTCACAAATACTGATATGTTTACAGGTTCTGTCATTTTTATATATGATGTTAGTAATGGAAATTGGTCAGAATTTCATAATCGATAATTGGTTCCACTTAATCAACTGATAATTGATTATAATTGGTTACTAAGAGCAAATTTTAATTTTTGTTATACAGTTGTATCTTTGCCCTAGAATTCAAAATGTATTAATTTTTTTTAATAACATGTATACTTAAACCTGATAAAAATATTACATTTTTTGTATTGTGTTATTGTTTTTGTGCTACAACTTTGAAAGGAAACTTTTTATGGCTGAACAGTCTCTTGTAACTGAAATACTGTTGCAATCCCCCAGATCCTTTCATTCATATGTGATGTGTTTATAATTTAGAGTATAGTAAGGACATAGTTTTCTTGGTTGTCATTATTTACCAATACTACAAAGGATTTTATATTTAAATGGAAGAAATCATCAAAATGTGTTTAAATGTATCAACTAAGTAATTTAACAGCTTAATTATATAATCATGGCTATATTTTCCTAATTACGAAAGTTTGCGCTTGTATAATATGGTATGGTTTTATGTTTGTAAGTTGTGAAGGGAGTAAATAATTCAAATCAAATTTAGTTGATTGGAAGCCCTATTTAGCTTACCATTTACACAGGAGTTTTCCTAACCTTTGTGTTTTGCAGGCAACTAAAAAGAAGCATTCTCCCTTTACACACAATCAATTGTGGAGTTTCACAATTGATTATCTTATTGGTTTGCCCATCCAACTGATGATCGATTATAATTTATAATTGGAATAACACTATATGATGTCATGTGCTATAAATAATTATGTAACGTAAAATGATGATGTCGTAAATAATTGAGGAGAGTGAATAACTCTCCTCAACACTACCAGGTGAGCTGTTCGTAGCTCTCCTGCATTTTACTGAATACAAGCCCTGATGTATTAGACCCATTTTTCCAGCAAATGATTTAAAGCAGCAATATAAATAAAACTCATAAAGTGAGTACAAACAAAGGTTGTACAATTTATACTGTACATGTGTGATCAAGTACATGGGACATTTTTATGACATGTATATCATAATTCTTTCAAAAGTTTATCAGCATGAATAATGTGGCATCATATATTAACATACAGTATTAAAATAACTTATACAAGCTAAGTTAGAAAATGTTCTTCCAGCTTTATGCTTGATCTGTGAAAATAACATTGTTTATCAAAGAACAGGACAATGTTTGAAATGCATGGAATTGTAGTGGTTTATCAGTTGCCATTCATGTTATGAACAAAGTGATTTCAGTGAAACATTGGGGTTTTTTTACAAATCACCAGGCAGTGGCTGAGGAGTGACATTCTAATCTTGATGTTGGCCATTATGCCAGTTACTGTAGCTACTTGCTATGAGTGAACAACAGTTCCTAGCAGCTACAGTAACTGCTCAATGTTGCATATTTCAAAACCTACATTAACTTCTGAATGAAAATGTTTAGAATAATATATTAATTTGTGATAAATAAATCTGGATTGAGAAATCCAGTGTTCTCTTATTATCATGTAAAAGTAGCTTCTTGCAATAGATAAAACAAACCATATAATTAATTATTTTCACTGGTAGGGACTGACCATTTAAATAAAAAATAAAGATAAAAATAAGTTGTAATGGCCCTGATTCACACGTAAAATTTGTTTGTTTTTTTTTTCTCATAAAAAGCTGAACAACTTTATATTTTCTAATGTTATTACTCTAGGTCTTAAAATATATAAGAGAGAGAAAATGAAACCAACCATGTAAGTAAAATCAACAAGCAATTTATTTCTTTACAATACAAAGTGAAAATTCAAGAGTCACTTACAGTATTGTGAATTAAATCCCAGATAATCCTTAATGTCCCATCACAAGTCCAGAGATGTAGAATGTTCCAAATGAATTCCAGTAGTCTTGAATACCCTGTTGTAAAACCAGGATGCAATCCGAATGCCTTTGAAGAGTTCACAATAATCCAGAGTAGTGTATTTGTCCAAAAGTGAGTGAGCTGTATTAATCTAAAAGTGAATGAGCACTTTAGTTATTCCACTGATTATTTTTAGTAAATAATTCCTCTTGAACTATATCAAAACACATTAGTAAACTATGATCACAAATGACTTACCAGAGACTAACTTAAACAGAAATGAATTATTTGTTGCTCAAATCCCAGTTTATACATATTTTCACTTGACCTAGATATGAATCATTCAAAAGAAAAATTCCAGTCTAATTGTAAACAAGACGGCTTTGAACTCAAATGCTATGTAAACCTTCTGTTTACATTATCAGAAGTACAACTTACAATCATGGACAAAAGTTAGGTGCACAATATAGATACATGTACATATAACACTTAATTATATCCCATCCCATCCTTCTCTCTCTTTCCCTACACCCATCCATAGTGTAATAAGTGTAGAGATTAGAAGTCTTCAGTGACTTACACTATACATTAGGACAGTTTCTAACAGTTTTTGGTCAGTGTCAAGCTTTGATATTTTAAAAAGAAAAGAATATTAACTTCTACGTGAAAATGTCTCTTCTTGTTACAAACCAAAAACTTAAAAAACTAATAAGATACTAGTTTGTGAAAAAACAAATTTAGACTTGTAATATGAACTGAGAAATGCAATGAGGTTAAAATGTAATATTTTCACATAAAATTGGTTTTTAGTAGTACATGTATATAGAGCATACTATATAAAAATGATATTTTCAACATTAATCGTATGATGCATCACATATAATACATATCTTTTGCAAGCAGTGCATAGTTGTGACGTTATTTTGACAATAGGTCTTCTACACTACAGGCTTTTTTTTTAATGCTTAAGAGAGAGACAGAGATAACTTGTACTTCATTTTAATCTGCTGCAATTATTTTCATTCATAATTCGTCTACCATCAAAATGTAGAAATAAAAATGTTATACTCCTTTTTATTCAATGAGTAAATAAATAACTTAATGCTTAACAGTGCTTTTTGTATTTAAATTTTCTTAATGTAATTAATTGAGCTATTAACCTGCTATTACCGTGCTTTTTTATTTTCTTATCATTTCTATAATCCAACTTAGTCTTAATTAACGTAAGCAAACTATAAGCTTCAGAAAAATTTAATATATTGAAAGCCAAAGGAGTTAGCATTGCTGCAAGAATCAAAATGAACACAATGACAGTATAAGTGATGACCCTAGAATTACCCGGTAATATGAAAGGTTCTTCCTTTTCCAGTTCAGAGTAGATAAAGAAGTTCTACCAGGGATAGCTGTTTAAAGTCATTAAAATTATGAAGCCAAATATTAATACTGATAGTAATCAATGCTGTTTAAGAGGTGATGTATAAATAAGGCATTATTAATAGATATAGTGTGTTCGTTTTGTGAGGAAAAAAAACAGTTAAAGTTATGCCCCCCTTCAAATTATGAAGAAAGTTTGCTTATTTGAAGCTAAATTTAAACCAACATACGAAAGCTGGAGGCTGTTTATTGAACTGGAAATACACATATCTACTGCATATACTTGTTTTGGAACAAAGTTTACATCAATTCCATTCAGTTTCAGATACTTATTACATTCAAGTAACATAATTCCACACAGTCTGACTAGGCCCAGGCCAGCAAAATTCTAGTGATACTTATTTTTTTTTAAAAATCCCCTTCCCCCCCACCCAAGTGCAAAATAATATGTAGAGAACATGACACTAATAAGCAGTTATTAAAAATAAGATACAGCATTTATGACCCTTCTGCTAGTGGAGCCCCTCACCTCTTTGGTTATGTGCAGGGGTGGCACATCTGAATTGTGGCAAAAAGATAAATATGTTGCAGATGATATAGATATCCTGGAGAAATAAACTGAAAAAATCCATTTAGTTTTTGTTTCCAAAGATTGAACACAATCTGGGCAATTAGGGATATAATTTCAGGAATTAAACAATGTTGGCTTCATTACTAAACCCTGTCTAAATACACGTTTTGTACACGTTTGGTGAAAAAATGTTTTATTTGTATTAA
Source organism: Megalonaias nervosa (assembly GCA_016617855.1). Lineage (NCBI taxonomy): Eukaryota > Metazoa > Mollusca > Bivalvia > Unionida > Unionidae > Megalonaias > Megalonaias nervosa. The sequence continues at coordinate 55,165 of JAECUM010013700.1, forward strand.
TGCCAACTTCTTAAAAAGGATAATCTGGTCATAGTGTAACAAGGTAATATTTAGGCTGACAAGAAAACAATATTTGCTTGACTTCTGGGAACATTTTTGCAGCATTTGTCATGTGTGTTGAGAGAATGTATGTGTGTGAATGATTTGGATTTTTAACATTGCTTTAACAATTTTTCAGTCATATCGCTACAATGTCTGCAGTGTGGCAGTTTATAGTGATATCTGGCACTGGGGCATCATGCTGCAGATATGTAGCATGATATTCCACCCAGTCACATTATCCTGACACCAGGCCAACCAGTCCTAACACTAACCTCTTAATGCTGAGTGCCTAGCTGTTAGTACCATTTTTAGAAGTCTTTGGTATGACTCGGCCAGGGATCGAACAAGCAGCCTCCTGATCTAAGGCAGATGCTCTAACCACTAGGCCACCGGAGCGGTCAAGAGAGTGCACTAGATTGACAAAGAGAATGCACTGTACTAAATGATGTTGTATCATAATCAATGCAAAATAATACATACAAGTTAGCCTGCTGCCGAAAATATATGTGATTATGCTTTTCATCACTTTCAAAATTTGCTGATATTAAACTTATCAGATGACTAAAACAGTAATCATAAGTATATTTGTTTGGGCTATTGGCAAAAGAATACAGCAGTGTGTGTGCTTAGTAGAGTCTGAGTTCAAACAGTAAGACTGGTAAAGGTAAACGTGTCTGGTTCTTGAGAAAATGTGTCCCATGAAGATGTATATTTGGTGAAGTACTAGACAGGCTGGACTTAATGCTATAATTTGGATAGCACAAAGTATATTTCACTGTGTGGAAATTTGTTAAGCAAACAATTTACCAGTTACTAGAGGAATGTCAAAAACAAAAGACAGCATTTTTGACATGTTTTGTTTTAATTTAATAAGTTGGTCCTTGCGATTATGATACATGATGCTTTGACATCTTTCTCTTAACGCTAATACACATAGTTTCTTTTTATTTGTTTAAAATCTCTCTCTCATTAAAATCACTGTATCCTTAAACTTTTTATATTTTGTGAAGCACCTAAATATTCTCTCAGGATTCCTTGATAAGAAATTTATCTTTTGTCTCTCGTAATACAGAAATGTGAATGTATTTTAGTGGAGCAGTCTTTCAATATTGAACAACATCGTATACAACTTCAAAAGAACATTTTGTACTGTCCAATGTAACTCAGCTGACAGGTAAGTTCTATGTGATGTGGAGGACATCCACTGTTACATAATTGCTGTAACTTTCTTATTGGGGCAATAAAACTTAATCTGTCCTCTGTGAGACATGACCTGGATATCCATGACAACTGCTGTATTCTGTTCATAATGGAAACCATGTGGACAGATTATTTTCCACTATGGGAATGTGGATTGTTTGTAATCCACAATGTGTGTACAGGTGACGTTTGCTGTATGCCAGTTCGATTTACATGCTTTTAACACCATTTATTGTGAAGAAATAACAAGTCAATTGGTGTTGCTGTGTTCGTTTTTTTGACCATTGCTGACACTATATTTTGTGACTTGTGCGCAGCCCATGTGTGTGCATACATGTGCTTCTTATCACTCAGCAATGCAACAGAATATTTTGTGCATTAATTTGTTTGAAAATTATGAATAAATAATCATTACTTGAAAACTTAGAGGCATAATGTGCCAAGGAACTTCCTTAATTTACAAGTATCCTGTGGGGAAACTAACTTTTGATTTATGCCATCACCTCAGGAATGCATCTACGATGTAAATCAAGTGTCACCTGTTCTGTATATTTTATGATTGCATGTCAATATAAACTCTACTATTGCTCCAAGTTCTAGGTGTTCCATTGTTCCATGCACAACTTGGAAATGCTCCTTGCATATTTGAAATGATGGTACTGGATCACTATGAGTATATTCACTCAGACCTAGCCTTATAGTAAAATGTACCCAGAACTAGCCTTGGTAGCTCAGCCATTTGATGCATTGATAAAGACAAGATTAACATTTTGATGATTAAGGCTTGGGGACCAGGTGAATGTTTTGTGTTAATTAGTGTTCGTGAAATACCCTGTAGAATTTCAGAACAGTCATTTAATTCCGAACCAGGGAATAAAATACCCAATTTATTAAATTTTGTCTAGAGCTCTATACGCTCCAGATTATAAGATCATGTGTCTTATATAATGAAAAACAGTGTCATACACATAGTTTTTTTTTAAAAATATCATTGGTTCATATTTACTAATTTCAGAAATTTAGAGTTGTTTCCTAGCAACTGTGGAAGGTTCTTTTAGAAACCTATGCTTTAAATGAAACTTTAAACAACAGTATTTAATTCCACTTTACTGTTTTTAAAATTGTTGTCACCAAGAGTCTACCTAGTAATTTTGTTTTTAATGTGCATTTTTCGTGTCTAGTCTGACAGTAAAGTTTTATTTGATCAGGTCCTCAAACAAGTCTTAGAGGATGATGAAGAAGTTAATTGTTATTGCTGATATGTTTCTATTTAATCAGGGTTCAGGTTATACATATTTTGCTCTTAAGGTCAGATATATGCTGGCACATTGCCATACAATATAGTAAAAACTACCTGGTGTTAGGGACTGATGTACATATCTAGCGGCAGTCTCATAATTATAAGGTTTTGATAAAAAAACAGGAGATAAGCTTTCACTCCTGTTTTGTGCTTTTAGCTGTAGAGTGTTGAAATGGGAAAACATGATGACCAAACAATTGCATGTAATAATAATGGGTACCTCCTGTCACCATCTGACATGTCCAATTACCATATAGCCATTGGAGCTTGTTTGTCAGTCATGTCTGGCAAATACAGCCATGTTAGGACCTTTGATATATATGTACACATATATGTCTGTTGATGCATGGCTAGCTAGATTGGGGTTCCGAGTGGCAGAGTGATCTAAAGTGCTCGCTGTTACGGATCACTGCCATCTCACCTCTGTCTGCGTGTGTTCGGGTCTTGGGTTTGGCCAATGTGGATATGTGAGAGAGCATGCTAGTAGCTTCTCGTGGGTCAGTGGTTCTTTCTTGGGTTTTCCCGGGTTCTTCCTCCACCATTTATACTGGCAGCCATGTATAGCCTATCTTGTGCTGAAAAATGGTGTTAAACCCTACGACAACAACAACAACAACAACAACAACAACAACAAAGCTGGCTAGATTAATAAAAATAGATTGCGCAATGTCACTGTGTCATGCTTGATTATTTAATTGTCTATTATGTGGGTGATTCCATGAAACTTCACACACACACACACATTTTTCCTCAGGTCTAGTTGGTCCTAAATGAAAATAGTCCTACTCAGACATCCTATATGGTTGCAATGGCAGCCATCTTTAAACTCTTACGATCACTACTTCTCCTGAACAGAAAGTCATATCAACATGGTCCTAAATGAAACTGGTGCTGCCCAGACATCCAGTATGGCTGTCACATGTTAAATGGCCAAATAATGCCACATGTTATCTCTTTCAACTGCCAACTCGCAGCCCACTTGGTAAATGCATGCAGAATTTGCTCCTTTGATTTGGCTAAGTGGAGAGCAAATTTATCTTTGCCACAGGCAGTAAAAAAGAGCAAAGTTGGGAAGTTGAAAAGTGAAGTTTTTCTCCACTTGCCCAAGTCACATGAACCTTGCATGTACTATATGATATTAATTGTGTATGTTTTTAACAAATGAGAAAATATAAGGAAAAATGAAAAAGAAATAAGCAACACCTATAAATCAATAGTACTGACCTTAATCAGAGGTTCACTTGGCATAGATCTCTCAGTCATGCTAGAATCTAGTTGAATGAGACAAGGTTTTTACTGAATGAATGCCAATCTTGAGTGGAAAGAATTTAACTCCTGTCTCTGCTCATTAAATGTATGGATATGTCTATTCAGAAATGTTTGTCCCATATAAAAGTCATTGAGAGGGAACCTCATGATGAAACCTAATATTCAGAAGCACCATTGATGAGAAAGTATAGAGACAGTGCTGTATGAGGAATTTATTATTTATATAAAGGAATTATTTTTCAATCTGTTGATATTGAGATTGGTATATATTTAGAGATTGTAATCCACATGAATATAATGCATCATTATGAATTAACTGTATGTAATTATGTGGAATGTTTGTGAATTTTACAATTCTTTAAACTTACAAATACACTTTTGAGTCACTACTTAGAAGCAGATTATGAAAAAACATAATTCATGGAATCTTTTTTTTTTTTTTTCAGAATAAAACACTCCTTAGAGATGAATATACCATCAAACATTCACTGCTACGCCAAACCTTTCAGTGGCAGCCAATGGTCCAAGATGTAGCTGAAGGTAACAACACAGCCCTCTTACAATGCAGAAATTCTGTTCAAGGGAAGGCTATTATTGTGGATGAGAGAGGCAAGTAACATTCTGCATATGATATAGAGTAAACTGGCAAGGGTATCCTGTTATCCATACAATACAATCTGGACAGTTCCAGCTGGTTTTACAACAGGTATTTCTCAAAAGTTAGTTGAAATTGGTCTGGGATCCATCATTTTCAGAAGGAAAGTGTTAGATATCATCTTATTGTAACTCATCAGACTGAGGCTAATATGATCAGTTCGCAACCTGATACACACACAACCCAGTCATCATAAAATTACTGTCTTTTTTCTGAGCTGCTAGCCGCATTCCTAACTGGAACCATGACATAACTAGACATCTTAGTAAACAGTACTGTTCCCCTGTGGGTTATAAGTCATTAACTAGACTATCTTGGGCCTCATGTGCTGATATGATATAGAGCAATTCAGTACTGAATACATGATTGAATTACTGGGCTTCACTCCTTGTCCTAACTACATTACTTGCTAACTAGCATTACTTTGACATAATATTTCCAGATATAGTAAAATCAATGCCTAGCATACATGGTACATATCATTTAAGACAGATAAATTCACATATTCACATAATTTGTATCAGAAGTGATACATGGGTCATATAACATTTGAGACATATGCATGCAAACCATTAGCTTCCGACTCACGAAAAATTGATGTACGAATTTAAAACAGATAAATTCAATGTATAATTCCAAACTTATATCAGTGAACAGATTGTAGGTGATTGAGACCATACCTTGCTTTTCTGAGACTTGCTCCCTTTGCTATGAAGCTGAACTTCTCTTTTCCATGTCCTCAACTTTCCAGACACCCGTCCTTTGGACAATTTAATGTGAAAAGTACTTTTTACTGATCTCAATCAGGCTTCCCATTCCATGGAAAAACTTGGACTGATTAATTTTGTGAGAGAGATTACTTAAAACCTTGAATTTCATCTGGGAAGCATACCCCCCTAGTTTAGCCTAGTCAATCAGGATTGACTTTCTCTAACCACCAAAAATTAAACACCCCCATTGAAGCTAGAATAATTCTCTCTAGTCTGCCTTTATTAATAATTATGTTGGAAAATTTCATTTTATGACACTTATTTCATATGGCCCGAAATTGTCTCTGGATTGTCTCTACTTTGACATTTTCCTCTATTTAACCCTACATTAACATCTCCTTCTATATTTTTAATAATAATCCTAGCTGGTCTAATTAAAATTCAATCATTCCCCCAAACAAGGAAGGTTAATCATTGCTGGCTGGTAATTTATTGCAGGCCTAGCCTATACATCAAAGTTCATTGCTATGTGTCACACTGATTACTGCAAAATGTACTGCAAGAGCATCTACAGAATTTTTGCACCCTTACAGAAAGAAAAGCAGTCAATTAGGAACCAAATTTTCATGAGTTAATTGCTAAAATGGGGAATTCTGCTTGACTTTGAAATATTTCTCATTGGGATAGGAGCCCATATTCTGCCTTGATAAAAATGATGAACACATGTGATTGTGTAATTTCAGCTTTACTCAGAATTGCATGTGCCACCGAAGTGTAAATCTTTTATTTGTATAAACAATTTTCTGGGTTCTTTTTTTTGCAATATACTTTCTTTTGAATGGTTTAGTTGTTCACAAGTAAAATCTTTTGCTAGCACCTCAGGAAAGACTTTCATTTTCACCCCTTTGCCTCAGACTTTTCCTTATCTTCCTACCCTTTTTAACAGTTGTGTACTTGTTTTACAAGGAGTTTGTAATTTAGTAATTGTAATAGGAAAGGAGGATGGGATACAGAAGCAGAATAGCTAAGTAACTTTTGAGCATAAATAGTGTCTGTGGTTACATTGCAATGATTTCATTGCGATTTTAATACAGAGGGGTCATATTTTCATAAGGCGGAATTTTTAGTTTATAGGGATAGTGTACTGTATGAAATGTTTCAAGAAGTGTGTGTATGATGAATAATTTTGAATGAATAAAAATAATACTTGAGAGTTGTTTATTTTTGTATCTTGGCTCCCATTTCCTAGGCATAATATACAGTAACCAGTGATATGTTAAAGGTGTTGGTAAAATCCCCAAAACAATCAAACATTATCTTCATATCAGCACACCAGCAGTAGTTGTGTGCTATGACAATGGCACTACAGAGAATGCATTAAGACTGGATCTAACTGTAGATACATTACCACTGAATACCAGAGACTGCCCTTGTACATTCTCACCAAGTGCATCTGGGAAATGCTTTTCATAATTAGATAGTCAGTGAAAGCATCTCATTGTTGAATTGTAGAAAGTCACCTTGTAAGTGCTTGATTATGGTAGTTGTTCTAGAAGTCAAGTACTTACATAATCAGATTGAGCTTTGAATGTGACAGGTTTTCTTATGCTCATGGCATCTATATTTAAGGGGGGATTCATTAAACATGGGGAGGTTGGATTCTGAATCCTTCCATCCTGGAAAAACACTGATTGCTTAGGTCTTAATTGTTTATTCCATCTTTTATCACTCTATTAATTATAACCTGTGGTTGTACAGAACACTTAGCAGTAGTTGCCTTTTTTCATTGTAGTTCCATTGGTGGATATTTATGTTTAATTCACACATTTTTAATTTCATGATGGGTTTATATTTGTTTTGATTAATAACCTTGGAATATTTTTTGCAATATGTCAGTGGCTGATGTTATATTTATTTGTTTTTTCATGTAAGAAATCCTCTGAATTCCATTTCAGCATTTAATAAGAAAACAAATCAATATGAAATAAATTAATGAATGAATAAAGATAAATAAGTAAGTAAATAAATAAACAGGGTCTTGAAGAACAGTGTCTTGCCTTTTAAGGAGTTATGGGCCTGCACAAAACTTTGAGTTCATGCTGCTTAGATGATGCTGCCAGACAACATTGTGCTCACTATGTCTTGCATTTTTCTCCAGAAAAGGCAAGACAATAAATGACCTGTCAAAGGTTTCTCACAGGGACAGTAATTGATGCCTTAATTTAGATCTCTTTGTATACAATTATTAAGCAAATTGCTGCATTTTGATTATGGTAATGTTTTCTTTGTAGGTTATGTTTGTGCCAGAGAACATTTAGCAGTGTCTAATTGCTGTGATACCAAGACACCAACTACTTCCAAATATAACTGTTCAACTTGTCAACAAAACGCCTGTTGTTCCATCTATGAACTTTGTGTTTCCTGCTGTTTGCAGCCAGAAAAAGTAGGTTGATACCCTTCTAACATGTAAATAGGTCTGTTATTGCTGTATTATCCAAAAATAGGTCTTGAATTACTGTATTATCTGTAAATAGATCTGGAATTACCAACTGTATTGTCTGTAAATAGATCTGGAATTATTATATTTCTGTAATTTTCTAATTTTTCATGCACTGTCAATCCATAAAAGGCAAAATTATTTTCTTGTTATTTGAATTTTTGTATAGAAAATATATGATCTTATTATACTTATGCAGATATTTGCACTTATCATACATCATGTTTTTCAGAACAACTTTTCCATTGTGGTGGACATTAGTCCATCCTCACTTTGTCCACCACAAACCTGGCATTGTGATTATCTTGATTTTTAGCAGGTCAACAGGGTTTCTCACCAGAAAACTTCTTATAATGTATAGTTGATCTTAAATGAAACAGGTGCAGCTCAGACAGTCAATATGGCTACCAGCATGACTATCTTGCAAATCTTGTTATTGTACCTCCCGAGCAGAAAGTCCTATCTGCTTGAGGCTTTCACTAGAAGATTTCTACTTGGTCCTAAATGAAGTTGGTGCTGACTTGTTGTCCAGTATGCCACCACTGCAGCATTTGTAAATTCTTGTTATAACTACTCTTCCTGATGGAAAGACATATTACTATGGGATTTTCTCCAGAAGACTTCCTATGATAGTGCTAATCTAACATCTTGATATGGCTACCATGTCAGCCATGTTGAAAATATTGCTCTTACTATTCCTTTTGAATGGAAAGTCATAATAACAAGGGATTTTCACAAGCTTATGATGTCTAGTTTGTCCTAATGGAAAATGGTGCTGATCTAATCTCAAATATGGCCACCAAGGTGGTCATCTGGAAAATCTTAATACTACACCTCCTTGATGGATGGTGATATTGATATTGGGTTTTCGGCAAGACTTGTTGTGGCATCTAGAGGCTAATCTGACATCTATTATGGTCACCAATGCAGCGTTCTTGAAATTTTGTTTTCTTTTTTTCTGCTCCTAAATGGAAAGTCATAACAGCATCAGGTTTTCATGTGAAGATTTATGATATCTAGTAGGTCCTAAATATCAACCATCTTAAAATCTTCATATCACTACACATCCTAAATGTAAAGTCTTATCTGCATGGGCTTTTCATGAGAAGACTTCTTATGGTGTCTAGTTGGAACTAAATGAACATGATGCATCCATTGTTGCCACCATCACTGCCATCTTGAAAATATTGTTATTGCTACTCATCCTAAATGGATAGTCTTATAAGCATGGGGTGTTCATGAAAAGTCTTCTTATGGTGTCTAGTTAGGCCTAAATGAAATGTTGCTAGTCTGATATCCAGTATGTCCACCATAGTGGCCATCTTGAAAATCTTATCTCAACTTCTCCTGGCTGGATAGTCATATTCATATGGTGTTTTCATCAAGTGACTTCTACTAATGACTAGTTTATTCTAAATTAAAATGGCGTAGATCTTACATCCAATACATATGCCACAGTGGCTAATTTGAAAACCTTGTTATTGCTGCAAAATAATAGAGATGGTTTCAACACTCCATAGTTAATTCCTGGAAATTCACGTTGGTCTGTAGAATCAGTCCCATCAAGGGACTCTTGTTATATGATCCTGTCAGTGATTAGCATGTAGTGGTTGGATTGCCTTCAGCAGATGACTGCAGCATTGTAATTGTGTAATGGTGGTAACCCAGTCATCACATGGTACTTACCTGTTGCTGAACTATGGTAGCCTCCAAAATGTTCTTTTTTAACTGTATGCAAACTTGTATTAAGTGCAGTATCATGGTAAAAAAAGCATAACATCTATGCTTCGGAAATGTCAAAACAAAAATAAAATCACCACATTTTCTCTCATGTTCACACACAGTAAAAGATCATGGTATCATAAATAGTGTTGATATTTAACTCTGTTAATGCAGTATTTGTGGAAAATGAGAAAAAAAAAGAGAAAAATGAAAAGTAACACCGCATGTACATCAGAAACCACAGACGAAATTTTTTTATCTCTTTTTTAAATGAGCACTACCACAATCAGTTTCAGTATTTGGAGATGTGCCTGCGAAAAAGCATGTACATATTTTTTATTTCCCAGAGATGAAGAATAAATTTTAACTTTCAGAGCAAAATTTAAGAATGTTTCAATATCTCCAGTCTTGTCTGGCCCAGGGTATTTTTCAACTTTGGTCCCTTTCTGCTTGCCTTATATATGGGGGTATGATTTTCTTACCAGTCATGGGAGGGTCTGGGTTTCTCCAGACAGTCTCCATCTGATTCTGTCCCTTATAGCAGGTATTTTGGCCAAGGCTTCATTGTTTTCTTGCCTTTACCTCTCTCTCATGGGAACTCTGGACACAGCTGCAGACTTAGGTCCTCTAGGTAGACTTCATATGCATCCTGCCCTGTTCCTACTTCAGAAAAACTGGAAACTGCACAATGATCTGTTGTCTGCTTGGTTCCCCTGGGCTCCAAATTTCATCGCTACCTGAGTTGGTGACTTGATCACTACTGTTTTCTGGCTAGAGGCATGATTTTACAACTTGGTACCTCACTCCTTTCTGTGCACAGTTTTGTAAGATACAGAATGCGGTGCTCACCTGTACCCAGAATTGTTAGTTCTTCAGGGTCTGTGGTCTCATGAAAAATCAACTCTTGATATCAACCATCTTGAAATGTGGGCATTATTTCTAGCTAAATATGACCATCAGACTCACAAGACATCTATGCATTATGGTTGTTTCAGACAACACATCCATTGTAGCCTATATGTACTTCAGACATCAATAAGGTACTCATGCTCCTTCACTTTGCATAGAAGTTTGGAACCTGTTCAGTTGTCTCAGAGTAATTCACTCAAAGTTAGCCACATTCCAGGCAAGAGAAATATCCTGGCAGACAACATTTCACATGGGGATGTATGGTGTGTGTGGAATGATCTCTGCAGTAGTGGATGTGTTTGCTATGAGACTGAACAACATGCTCACATTCTGTGTCTTTCCCTACTTCTGAAAATGTATCTTAATTGATAGAAGGTGGCTTAAGGCCATTAAACTACCGTATTTTATGTAATTTTTCGTACACGAAAAAATAATTATTAATTTCAGTGTACGAAAAATTATATGTAAAATAAATAATTATCATTTGGTGGTACTGACCATGTATGAAAAATAAAGGGATCGTACCAAAACAAGTTCTGCGGTACACACGCTAGTCGACAACCTAACGGTACAAACGTACAAAGTAAACGTATATTTTCTGTCTCATTCTGCTCTCAATTCAAGAATCGAATTACAATAAATCAAAAGTACTGTTGTTATGAGAGAGAGAGAGAGAGAGAGAGAGAGAGAGAGAGAGAGAGGATTATGTTTCAGTGTGCAAGCTCGTCCGCATTTAGAACATATGTAGCTGTTATGTTGTGTAATATAGGCAAAATGATCAAGATGATTTGAACATGTATAAGTTATGGGTATTATTTATTGGTAAATTGTACGCAACGATACGACCCCACATCGTCAAGAAATTAAGTGCAAGTTGTATTTTTACCGCAACAATAATCTCATTATCAAACTACAATAAAAAATAAAGAACTTGAAATCAACGTTAAAGTTAATGCACATGAGTGCGCACGCGCGCGCGTGTGTGTGTGTGCATGCGCGCCAGAGAGATCAATCAAACAAAAATTTTTCAGTGTACAAAACCGTATTTATTCAGTGTAGTTGTGATTTGTAGCTTTTGCAAAGAGAAAAAAAGACTTTTCAGTTACCTGACGAGTGGGATAATCCTCATGTATTACGACCCTACTATATTCCATTAGGAATAAACATCGCTAAATCAACAGTTCGTTCTTGTTTTAATTATGATGTACATTGTTAAAACAACCACATTTCTATGCAGTTATTTACACGGTAATTAAACATTCTTAGGGTTTTGGTTATTCCAGTTGAAACCAGATTGAGGGCAAGAATCGACTGAAGAGGTCAAATCAGCGAGGCTGCCAGTAGGGAAATGAGGCTCTCTTTAGGGAAATGAAAGTCTGTCAATGTGCTATTGAAGCCGTTGTCCATATAGCAGATGTTATAAGGACAAGCGATCATATGCATTACTTGTTATTCGAACTCGCCAATAAAGATAACAGTGGGGTATATCAAAAAATAGATTTGCAATAAAATGTTAATTATATCAAAACAGAACAAGCACTTAAAAGATAGTATATGTATATATACGAATCGATTTAATGGAGTCCGTGACTTTCAAATTTACGATGGAAAATGACAAGGTTTTTATATTTTATGTTTGTATGACTAATGAAACAATAAGACTAGTTGACCAATGGTCTGTCGTCTTCACTTTAGCATGTACTGAGATGTAATTTTTGTTGGATAAGACGACATCAAAGGGCTTCCGAACTCGTTTTAAAATGCACGTGGTGTTTTGTTACAGTGACGGACTTAATAAGGAGAACTAATTAACGATAATATTTAAAGGTATGGTCTGTGAAATCCTTTGTTCATTTGTTAATAAACACCAGTAAATATTGTAATGACAATAAGAGTTTATGCACATGGGCGCCCGCAGGATCTTTTACAAAAATGGGGGGGGGGGGGCCAGTCAGTCATGGCCGGGAGAGTTAGTATAGTAAGCAGTCTGAAACTAAAGCTAATATTTACTAAGCATTTTGAACAGAATCTTGTGACATATTTTCAGCTTCATTTGCATGATTAAATATATATATTGCAGTATGATATCCAGGGGGGTCACGTGACCCCCCTTGACCTATGCTGCGGGCGCCCATGCTTACGCCTCAATCATTATATTTTCTCACCAACAATTAATCATTAATTTTTGTAAAAACAAAATGGGAATACGGTATTTTTGATCTTTTTTGCAAACGTAAATCTTCTTAGTGGAAATTTTATGTCCGATAATTTAATGAATTTTTCAAATAATACAAAATGATATGTACGAAAAATTATGATACGTTTAAATAATTATTATTTTGATAACTGGATTGTGTACGGAAAATTAAAGGATACGAAAAAATACATGAAATACAGTAACCTAAATTCGAATTACTTTTTTGTATACACAATTTCTTGATTAGGCAACACAGTATCATGATTAGGCAACAGTTCACATCCCCTGCAGATTTTGAAAAGTGCTATTGTACAAGAGCAGTTTTGAATATTTTGAAAAAAATGGAAATAAATAATTAATAAAGAAGACAAGACAATATATGGAGATTTTTAGGATTAGATCTCCTGCTATTTGGAAGAAATGAACCCATTATCAATCTTGTTATTATCTGCTGTTTAGAAGATATCTAACCCCAGACCCACATCGCTATAAGAAAGTGGCTAAATTGGTAACAAGTATCAAATATGCTATTTCTTATAATGATACTGTAAAATGTGCTTATTTGATCCCAGCAAATTTGAATTTGATGGAGCCAGTAGTTTTAATTAGTGAGGAAAAATAATTTCTCGTTAAGTGCACCATCAGATGATTGCAATTAGAAGCTGTCTTGAGCGCATAGTTGAGCCCATCACATAGGGTATGGTTGAGCATGGTATTGTGTTATTGCAATCTCATTAAGCCAGCAGTTATGAAATCAGTTTTTTCTTCACTCAAAATTAATATTTACTGTGACTAACAAACACACATCAGTAACCAGTATGAAGACTATGTCATTGTACTAACATATTGCCATGAAAAAATTGTTGTTTGATTCTACTTTTACAGAAAAGAAAGGAAATGAAAATAAAAGAGGAAGAGAGTTGTTATCACATATAATAGAAATCTTGGTTTATCACAATTCATTGATAGATTTTCAAATGTGTTTACTGATATATATCTACAACCCATGATGTCAAAATAAAAGGTATATTTGCATACTTGCAAAATTTACCCATAATTTATATTAAGCAGTATATCACTGAATCTGATATTGTAGTTAATTTAAATGCTAATGAAATTGCCATGAAATTTTTAATTACTTAGTGCATGTGTGTATTTGTTTAAGAGTATGGGAGAGAGGGAGAATGAGAGAGAATGCCTTTGTCTGTACTCTGATGCAGTGAAACATGTTGTATCTCTGACTGAACAAAATAAAGTCTAAAAGTTATTCTCAGTTGATTTGAATCATTATCTTTATTGTGCATTGGAACAAAATTTAAATCATATCTGCTGAAATTCTAAAAATTATTTGTTGCTAAATCCCTGAGAAAATGCCACAGATTTTAGTGATCATCCAAAAGATAATGAAACAAATACATATATAGTATAATAAATAAGGAAACAAATACAAACTTATATATTTCACAAGAAACTCCAGGGGGAGTGGAAACCCCTACAAAATGTTACATTTTGTATCCATAAATATACAGAAAAAAATCTGAAAACATATATAAAACCATTACTTGGATCAATCTTATGCGATAATAACCAGATCAACTTTTTTTTTAAAATTACTCCAAAATTATAAAGTTTAATTCCACTGTACATGTATGAGGTTCTTTTGTTTTACATGTTCAATCTCAGAGTCATGCAACCTTGTTTTGCACATTGTAAGATGAAAGAAAATTTTCTTTCTTTAGGATTTCTCATTACTATCACATTTAGAGATTTTTAGGAGGACATTTCAGGTTTAACACCCCCAGTTCTAGTTTACATTTGTGAGGTAATGTAGATGTAGAGATTAGCCACCAATTATCACAACACACTGTTGGGCAATAAAAATGGTGTGCAAACTAATTGGGTAACTGCAATGGTTTATTTCTTGCATCCAAAAGTTCAGTCGATAGCAGCAATCGTCTATCTATTCCATAGAGATAGAGATTTGTCCCCCAAAATGGCCCTCTTTATCTTTTTCTGAGATACATGGACTAGTAGCAGTGTGCAGTATCTTAAGAACCTGAAATTATGTAAGGTTTTATGATACAGTAATTATGAAGAAAAATTAAATAATTGGGGAACTGCATAGACAAAGACTCTAATCAATGACATGTTCACAAGCATAAAATGTTTATCCATCATACAAGATACAGTATTCATATTTGTGGAAGTTTATTTGAGTTTATTGCATTATATGTAGATGATGTGCATATTGCAATTTGCAAAATATTATTTGCCAAATATGCTGAATTTAATGTACATATATTTGCAAATATTTAATGACACAAAATTATTACACTGTATATAATAAACTAATCATGTATCAAATGTTGGCAAAGTTACCAAATTAACAACTTTATGTGTTTGCTTAAAAAATTAATGAAAAATTGGTTTAATTTGGCTTTGGTCAAAAGGCACCAGAAATCAATAAAAATCACTTATTTAAATTTACTGATGGGTTGTCTACATATGGGTGGATTCTTTAGTCAGAAGAATTTGAGCCAGTAACACAGTTGATTGGAATAAAAAAGTTTTTAGGATATATCTTAAAATAGGGCAAAGGAAATTTGAATATCTACAGTTTTGTTATTTAGAAACAGATTTAGATCAAACAAACAACACTTGGTAGCAGCTTTTTTTAATCTAATGAACCTGTGACTCAGAATCTTGATCAGAAGTCACGTATTTTGTCTTCAAAAAATTTAAGTACTGCCATTTGCGTTAAAATCCCATGTATTGTACTGAATTGTCCTGCATAATTATCAAACAAGACAAAAGATGGAAGAATGTGCTGTAGATCATTACAGGAGACTTTGCTCTACCATAATATCCTGACATTGACAGAATTGATAAATATATGATTGAGATATTTATGTTCAAAATCTACATAAATTTCTGAGTCTTAAATTTCTAAAGCATTGATATTAAAAATGGGTGAAGCAATTTTCATCAGATTTGCAATATAAGCTAGCTAGAAGCTTCCAGTGGGTTGTTGGCTCTTCCCAGGGTCTTCTCAAGTTCTTCATCCTCCAAATGTATTGGCCACTGTGTATTGCCTATCAAGCAATGAAAAATCATGTTAAACCCCACAAACAAACACATTTGTTACCATAGGAGGAAAGATCTGAAAGAGGATTGTACTAGGAAAAGGCAGTGCATGCTTCATACTAATGAAATTAGTACTTTTTTCATTGAAAAATATTGCACTTGTCTGGGACTAAACTCATTGCTATCAGGCACTTATCTAGTAGACAAATAGACTAGTCCCAGTCATCAAGCTGCCCAATTTGTGCAACCCAGCCATGAGGTCATGGAGTCTTGGAGTCAAAGATAATATGGAGGACAAATTTTGGTTAAAGATTTTCTTTTAAGTTTGTTTTTCATTAATTATTTTTCATAATCTCTAACTTGATTTCCTGTCTGATTTGGATTATATCATGATATGCTCATCTTCTCTCTGTGCCTCCTTGGGTTCTGCTTTTGGGTGGGACAGTGGAGTTAAAAATTAAAATTTCGGCAGGTTTTTGGTTCAAGTGTCTTATCACCTATTTCTCCATAATTCCTTGCCTTATGCACTTTATATTTGGAATAAAATATCATTCATGCTCCCTTTTCTCAGTGCCACTTTTGCTGCTGGTTTCTGCCCCAAGGTGGGGCAATTGGATCCAGAATTACCATTTGTATTTGCTTATAAATTGTTTCCAGCTGCAAACAACATATACCCTAATCTGTTGTTGCATAAAGCACTAGCATATATGGGTCTGTGTTGTTTGTTCTTGTGATTACTCCAAACAAACTACACAGCTCCAGATTTTCCAGTGCATTATACTTCAACAGATCTTGGTCTGTGCAGTTTGCAATTGGACTAGCCTTATAAGTGAGTATATAGGATACACGAGGGACACAGTTTGGTTAATTTGTGTTTTTTTCACTTATATTTCTGTAAACCTTACCAAGACACTTTATGTTTGGAATATAAAATCATCACGCAGACCTCATGGATTTTACTTCACCTGTAGGTGCCCCAAGTGGCTGAGTGGTCTAAAGAACTCACCATTAAAGATCATTGCCATCTCACCTGTGTCTGCGTGGGTTTGAGTCTCTGGCTTGGCCAGTGTGGGTATGTGAGAAAGCTTGTCAGCAGCTTCTCGTGGGTCGGTGGTTCTTTCCCGGGTTTTCCTGGGTTCTTCCTCCTCATTTATACAGGCCGCCATGTATAGCCTATCTTGTGCTGAAAACAGTGGCGTTAACCCCTATCACAACAATAACAACTTCTCGACCTGATTTTTCTTCCTGAGTGGGTTAAGGGTCAAGAAGTACATCTTTTCAGTGTTCCTTTTGTTAATTTTGTCAAGGTTTTGTACCATGTGTAGTTTGCAGTGCTTCATTAAAATGTAATTTCCTTCATTGTCGTGGTCCTAGGGTAAGCATTGTGTACCATATGTACAGATTAAAGAATGGCCACCCTTTCTCCTTGTCATACTGGATGACCCCCTTCATTCCCAGGATAGGTTTGGATTTCTTCCCAAGTTGAGGAAGAAAGTTCCCCCTATGGTGCAGGAACATTCTTCATGGTTTGGAGATTGTCCATAGGCCATAATCCCTGATGCTTGCTATGAAGCCATCAGTGCTGGTGAGGGATTGATCCTTAGCCCATCCCAAGGGAGGGAAAACACCTGGAAGTAAGTCTTTCCGATTTTGGGATGAGCAGTACCATCTTAAGGTCAGTGTCTTGTGACAGAGATAAGCAAATTAGGTCTTCCTGAGAGGTAAGAGCAGCAATCTGACTCTGATAGATATGAAGTGGGATCATCAATTAGATCTTGGTAACTGGATTGGTCTTTGCCCAGTGATGAGGCTCCAGTCAATGGCCACTGTATTCTGGGCTCTGATCACCAGGCATGTGCTTGTCACAGGGCTTCAAGCATTGGTCAGTGCATTCTGATTATTGATCTGGAGACAGGGATCAAGTTGATGCCCCCTGTTACTGTCTGATTTCAATGGGGATGGGGGTTGGGAGGTTAGGTTGTACTCACTCAGCTAGGGATCAGGATCAGATTGGCATTCCCATTTCCCGCTGTCCTCCAGGATGGTTGAAAAGGCATCAGCAATCCCATTTGAGTGGTTTCAGGGTGGTTAAAATGCCATTTCAGCATTTTCCTCTCTGGAGACAAATAACCAGGGAAGGACAATTCTGTCACTTATGGGTACAGATGGCAAATGTCTTTTCCATCATGGTGGACTCAAATGAGTTCATGGAGAAACTGATGGTTCCTTCCACACCATTGGGTTATGCAGCTTCTAACCTGTTCAGTCCTGTCCTGAAGTAGGAATAAACTTGGATTTTTGATAGGCAGTGAAAATGTTTACTGCCTCCTTCCAGACTTGTTTTAAGTTTTCTGGTGCCGAGGACAAAAAGATTCTCACCAGTTCTGAGACACTTTTTTACTTGTCCAGACCTTTTGCTGATCCTGCACTCAGCAATGGTCCATGAGCTTTACACAGAAGTTTTCTCTTGATCAGGAGTTTGTCAGCCAGTAGAAGAAAGGGTGGTCTGTGGCCTGTGGTTTCTATCTCCAGTTATCTAGTTCATTTTCTAGCCTGGCCCCTTATGTCACCCTACCCATTCAACTCTATTGCATCCTAAGTGGGGATATTGGCTGGTCACTTGGAAGTCTTGGAGTTTAAGGTTCACATCCTAATGACAGTTGCCTCACATGCAGATCTCATTTTGGCAGCCTGACTCAGTCCCTTAAATGAGGAATAATTGTCTCCATTGGTGCTGTGGTGCTTTCTGGAGGCCACCACAAGAACCTTCTAAGGGCTGCACTGCTTGAGGCAGAGATGCTCTTTGAAGTTTTCAGCCCCTAGTATCACAGGGTTTTAGGGACAAGCAAGATTTGCACTTGGCAGTGACTCTAGGCCTGTCAAATCTGGCCAAGAAGCACACCTACACTGGCCACCCTGTGGAACCTTCTTCCAAGTTGTGCATGCCAGCACTTCCTCAACAGTCTTAAAAGCAGTCTCAGTTTAAAGCTCACACCTGCCCATTATTTGCTAGGTGAGAGGGTGGAAAGTGTCCAATCTCAAGGTTTCTATTTTCAGATACTTCTGGTGTGAAAAAAATGTTTCAGTTCATAATCGACATTTTCACCTTAAACAGATATGTTTGCAAAAAAAAAAACACTTTGGAATGGAAACCATTTAGAAGTATTTTAATTATGAGCTTTTCTGTTTGGCCTTGCTCCTGCCCCCAGAGCTGTTACCAAGGTGATGTAGGTAGTTGCAACCCACTTGAGGTCTTTACAAATCTATATTCTCCAGTATTTTGACTTGGTCAGGAATGACATAAGGACCTGCAACTGGGCAGTCTCCATTTATGTTCAGGATGTGTACCTTCACATTCCCATCTTCCTGTCACACAGAAAATACCTCCAGTTTTTTCTTTACCTAGAGGAAGATCAGTTTCAAGTTCTTCTGTTTAGCCTGACCTATGCCCCCAGAGCTGTTACCTAACTGATGGAAGTAGTTGCAGGCTTGAGGTCTTTAAAGACCCTTGTTCCCCAGTATTTTGCCAACTAGCAGAGGCCTTGTTTCCTTAGGAATTCTCTTTTGAAGGATCTGTCCCGATGTTGGCCAGTGACGACTCATTTTGATCTTATCCCCAGCGTAGAGAAGTCAGTTCTCTTCCATTCTCAGGACTTTATATATGGGTGCTAGGGCAATTCGGAGCAGGACAATTCGGCGCGGACAATTCGGAGCGGACATTTCGGAGCGGACAATTCGGAGCGGACAAATGGGAGCAGGATATTTAAACATATCTATTTGAAATTTAAACTCATTTTTTTATTAATCATGTTTAATAGAACTATAATACCGTATAAAGTAAAGTTTATTTAGCTTACATACTTCAAAGAAACCGCCTGTTACACAGTGAGTGAAGCACTAGTAATTGATTGACAAATAAACCTCGCCCTTTTCAGTGATAACTAATAATGCCTAAAAGGGGTATGCATTTGTTTGTTCAAATTTTGTCTCAAGCTACCACACATATGATAACTATTTTCCACATTTTATATCCCACCGTAATTCCGTATTGTTAACTAGTGGCTCCGTAACAAAAGCGCACGGACAAACGCGTGCCGACATATGAGCGCAATGCAAAACAACCTCGACAAAAGGACGCGCGACAAAACCGCGCAGGTATAAATTAAGTTAAAGTAAACAATGTGTGTGGTATTCAATAATCCAAAGCCAAGACCATTATTCGCATTCCAATTCTAACTAACTGTAGCCCGCGATAAAAAAAAATTTACTTTCATGTTTTCAGATGAAATAATTATAATTAACTTTAACTGACTGCCGATTATTTTCCAAAGACAAAGGGATGATTATTATTTGTAATATTTGGTCTTACATAGAAGAACTATAGGCTAAGTACTCAGAAAACTATTTTAAAAGTGATGTTTTTTGTTATTTACATCTTTCACAGAGTGCATGTCGGCGCGCTTTTGCTCCGAATTGTCCGCTCCGAATTACCCGTTTTTTGGTCCCGAATTGTCCGCTCCGAATTGCCCTGCGCCGAATTGTCTGCGCCGAATTATCCGGCACCGAATTGTCCGGTTACCTTATATATGTGACGATGAAATTCCACACCAGCCTTGTAAAGATTTGTGTTCCTCAGGACAGGATCAACCAAATCCTGTCCATCATAAGGGGTCTTCTGGCCAATACCCTTTCAGCTTGCCTTTACATCTTTCCAGGGAATTCTGAATGGTAACTGTGGTTCGGTTTCTTGGTCTTGCCTATCTGAGTTTCTGGCTAAGAATCAGCTGCCTTCAATAGCTCCACTTCCCACTGAGATCCACAGTCACAGCCATATCTGCGCTTGGGATGATCAGGATAGGATCCTTTGCCCAGTTAGGGCTTTGAGGTTTTATTTGGCTTCCAGAAGGGAGAAGGAAGGGTCAGTATCATTTCTTCCTACCTCTCAATATTCCTAATATTTTGGCAGCCATCACATCTTGGTAGGCTGTCTTCACTTTTAGCAAAGCTTATCAGTCCTTTCTGAGGATTATCTTTCTTTCATCTAAAATAAAGTGCATGAAGTTAGAGCTGTTGCTATAATTTAGGCCTGTTTGGATGATCTTATAACTACAGCACAGCATGTGGCCCAGCCATCCACCAGTCTACAGTAGTGAATGCTCCTACTGTAAGGGTAAGAGCGGTTGTTTTCTTGATCAGTTCTGTTAATGTCATCAGCTTCCATCCAGCCTTATAAATTTATCAAAGAAATGGTAACAGGTAATGTATTACTACTAAAATGTAGATTTTTGGTGTCAAAAACTAGCAGGTCTGGTTTCTGTGAATACATTAGAGGCCGATCAGGAGACTGCTCCGGTGGCTTAGTGATTAGAGTGTCCTACTTGGATGTGGGAGGTTGCGAGTTAGAACCCTGGCTGAGTCATACCAAAGACTTATAAAAATGGTACTAACAGCTGCCTCACTAGGCGCTCAACATTATGAGGTTAGTGTTAGGACTGGTTGGCCTGGTGTCAGGATAATGTGACTGGGTGGGACATCATGCTTCATCTCTGTGGCAAGATGCCCCAGTGCTGGACATGACTATAAACTGCCACACTGCAAACACCGTAGCGATATAACTGAAAAATTATTAAAGCTACGTTAAAAATCCAAATCACACACACACACACACAAACACACACACACACACACACACACACACACACACACACACAGGGCCAGTTTGTGCTCTGAACTGTCTTATGCTGCTTGAGCTTATGCATTGCCTCTGCAGTTCTCCTCAGTTCAAAGTCTGTAGGTCAAGTATGGGTGAGATTGCATGAGATCTTCCCAAGACTCAAGGTTGGTGCTGACTATTTGGAGGAGGGAGTAATTAGCTTGGACTGGGAAGTAGAAGTTCTAGGAAGGGAAAGCTATGCAATAGTAGTTGTAGGTAAGTATTACATAATTAAAATGACACCCCCACCCCTAAAAGCAATAATGGTAGAACTTGAAATATAATATGTGATCTGTTGAGCTTTTGATAAAAATTGTTAGACATTGGTGTGAATCCTGCCTTTGCCTATCCTATGTCAGGCCCTATACTGCTGTTATCCTCTTGGTTCTGTCCCTAGATGTGTCCATGGGGTAAAGAAAGAGGATATGTTTTGACTTTTTTCTTCTAATGTTTTAATAACCTCTCATCTAAATGACTTTTTATTAGGGTTTTTATATGATCTGATATCTCCGCTTTCTCCCTAAACCATGAAGACCACTCTGGTGGCCTAGTGGTTAGAGTGTCCACTTCGGATGTGGGAGGTCATCGTTCAATCCCTGGCCGAGTCATACCAAAGACTTACAAAAATGGTACTAACAGCTGCCTCGCTTGGCGCTCAGCATTAAGAGGTTAGTGTTAGGACTGGTCAGCCTGGTGTCAGGATAATGTGACTGGGTGGGACATCATGCTGCATGTCTGCAGGCATGATGCCCCAGTCCTAGACATCACTATAAACTGTCACACTGCAGACATCATAGCGATATGACTGAAAAATTGTTAAAGCTACGTTAAAAATTCAAATCACTCACTCACTCACCCTAAACCATGACTGGCCCCCATGTTATGTCCCTGGGTAGGGTCCTTGAGATAAGAGGCAGGGCACTTTTTGATGAAGTCTTGCCCAGTTGGAAGAATATTTGGAATATAACACCATCACCGGTACATATGTTACATTGCACCACTCCAAATCATAGGCTACATTATCAAATGGGGTCATTGGGTCCATAATTTTTTTTGCTTTTATAGTTCTGTATCCAATTTCCAGTGTATCTGGACTATATTAAAAATTGTTTATTTCCCTAATCCCAGTAGGATTCATATCTTTACAGTGGGTTTTGTCTTAGGCTTTGGACCTTTGATATATCAACAAGTAATCCTGGGGACATGCCATGTGTTTCATAAAACACATTTCTTGTGTACTCATAAAAGGAGATATCTCTTTGGTTATTATTATCACTTTTGTTGTTTGTTTCGGATTATAAGTGTCACTTTGTTTTGACCCAACAGAAACCAGTGTTACAGAAGATACTTCAGGAAGCGAGAAATTCATACAACAAGCTGTATGTGTCTGTATCCGATCAATTTGAACTTTGCCTGGTCAAATGCAGGACTTCATCACAGGTAGGTGTACTTACCTGAACTGGGTACCACAAGAAAGTTTGTACTTTGGTATACCAGGCTATTTCTGAATATACTGCAATATGTACCATGGCATGCCACAGTCATATTAGGGACCAACAACTTATTTTCTTAGGCAGAGGCCTGACATTTTTTGTTAAATTTTCATCAATCAATCAGTTGTTGGAAAAATATCTTGCAGTGATTTATGGCAAAATAAAGCTGTATTATATCCATTATATTATCTGAATAATAATAATAATAATAATAATAATAATAATAATAATAATAATCTTGAGATAAAAGGAAATAATATATCTTGGCTCAAAACAAAATATCAGCTGCCACCCACCTCTCCCCACCCCACCTCCAAAAACAAAAAATGAGTGGTCAGTACCATATAATAGATGAATTTCCTGCATGTGTGTTAATTTTTGAATAAGTTGTAATCTGTTAACTGTAACTAAACCTGGTATGAGTAAGCTTACACTACACCTGACACCCTGTGAATGTCATCATACTAACAGATTGTTGATAAAAATAGACACAAAAGCCTACACCTCCTGTACAGTATTAATATAATAGGCAGGGAAACTTTGAGTGGGAAGATGATATCCAGGCAAGATGTTTATCAGAGAGGGCCAGTAATCATAAAGCACACTTAATAAACAAGAAAATATATATTAGTGGACTGGATAAATTACGTAAACAAATGCTGTCCTGAAAAATCTTTGAATTATTTGTGGCCTTACAAAGGATTAGATGCATTTAACATTTTAACATATGCTAGTAAAAGTAACTAAAACTATGACATTTTGTTTTTAGTCCGAAATTTGTCCAAAAGTTGTATTTGACCCGAATATCTTTCACATTTGGCCACCATGTTAGCACATGTGACATGTACCATGCATGTGATTCAACGAGTATAAATATATTTGTAATATTCAAAATCAATTTGTGACAACTTCAGCTGTTTTGTACAAAATATAATAACTGAATTATTTTGTCATGAAAAATGAAAACATTAAATTCATAACCAGATTACTTGAGAATTTCAGTACATTCATTACTCATGAAATCGATCGAAGTACTGGTACAGTGAAAATGTACCGTGGTATGTACTATCAGAAAAAAATACTGCAGGAAATCAGTATAATGGTAATATCATACACCTCTAGTCCTTACTGCAGCTATTCCCCAGCCACAGCTGAACATATTTGTGTCCCTGTTATATTCTGTGCATAGGGACTTATATGTCTATCCAACAGTCCTGTTAAGTAATTAATTTATTTTTGACTCTGTTACTTTTAAAGTACCTAATTGATTTTGAATCAAATCATGTTTAGGGTTAAATATCAAACAGATTTTACACAAAACTGAATTTTCATACTTTTAGATCACCTGGACATAGGTGAGCTTATGGTATGACCTTTTATCTGGTATACATCATACATCATCCATCTGTCCATCAGCACTTGCTGTGAACAGTCTAGAGGCTTCATTTCATAGCAGATTATAATCACATTTGATCTAAGCTTACATCAAGGCCTCTGTTAAGTTTGATTGTGAGAGACAGTCATGCATATTAATGAAGTGGCCATGGTAATCTTGTACCTGATTGGCTGAACTGGTGACTGCTAATGAGGATGCAGTTTGATCAGATGTTTTGAATCAAACTTGGAACCTTCTGGTCATAAGTCCAGTCCCATAACCATTGATCCACAGCATCTCCTTTAGTCTTAGTGGTTTCCAAGTTATGGTGCCAGGGACAGGGCCTCAGGGAGGGACAGTTTATCTGTAAGGACAGATCCAGCCATATATGTTGATAGCATAGATTAATTACCATTGTAATGCCAAGTGCAGTGTATTTATGGGTGAGGCTATGAAAAGTTTCCAAGTTTTGAAACAGGACCCTGTCCCCAGTGGCATGGAAATATGAAAGAGATGTAAGGGAGAATACTGGCTGTATAAATGGCACATCATTTGTATGCCAATAAAGTGGTGTATGTATGTGTGTGTGTATATATATATATATATATATATATATATATATATATATATATATAGAGAGAGTTACATATATGTAATTAAATTGCTTGTATGTTAGTTTTAAAATTCTTTTTATTTTATTTTTGTTTCATTACATTTTATTGTAATGATAATTTTTACTGGATTTGATATTTTCCCAGTAAATTTAGTCTCTGTTTTGACCTGAATAGAACGTAAAAGGTATTACATTAGCACTATTTTTAGCTCACCCTGGTTCATAGATCTTGTAAACATTGAGTTGAAACGATTGGCTATTACCTAGGTCATTTCAGCCCACGTTGTAACTAAATTGTAAACAGCCTTTCTTTTTTTTTTTATATTTCCAGTGTGAGAATTTGATTCTTAGATAGGGCTGTTCTAGCTACATGATAATTGTCAATTTTTTTAATGGCACTGTCCAATGTTAAGAGATCACGTGACCCATCACACGGGACTGAAATGACGTTTTAGTTGGGTTTAATACTGATATCTTAGTAAAATTTCGGCAGTTGTATGTTTACACCTTGAAGGTACAAGGTGTTTCAATTGTTGATGTCAGATTGTTTTGAAGTTCATCTATTTTTTGGAATTTAATAATTTATTCTCTAG